>JABASF010000176.1:0-58713 GCA_019776145.1 Harlomillsia oculata | reverse complement strand
ATTCATTTTGATTACAGTTTCGATGGAGTTCGTGACGCGACTAACTTTGTCACACAACAAAATAAAAAGTAATGAATTACTATTATTTAATGTACAAGTCTTTCTATACACGTACACAGTGTGTAATTAACTGAATGACGCTCAATGACATGAAGAAAATTAATGGTTTACTGATTTACTTATTAATGATAAATGTGTGATTTTAGCCGTGCCTACTGCAATCGCCACCCTTGTGAACTTGGAGATTTTGACACTGTTCAATAACCAAATTGAAGAATTGCCCACGGTGATTTCTTCGTTACCGAAACTGCGAATTTTGAATGTCGGGTATGAATGCGTCATTGCCACATCACAATTCACAATATAGTTTAATTTTTAGTGGAAATTTGATGTAATGTTAATCACTATTATTTTTATGAACCAGCATGAACCGCCTGCACTCACTGGGACGAGGTTTCGGGGCATGTCCAAGTTTAGAAGTTTTGGATGTATCACACAACGAACTCAGCGAGGAAGGTCTTCCTGGAAACTTCTGGATGATGGGTAAGTAATGTCATTATGTCATACTCATAAAGTCATATTAACAACTTCATATAGCAGTGACTACTAACAAGAAATGGTAATGCTTGATCATGACATGATCATGAGTTATTTGACACTTGCAATTTCTTTCGATTAGAGACGCTCCGGGCTTTGTACTTGGGTGACAATTACTTTGAAAACGTTTCTCCAGAGTTGGGCAGACTGAGAAATTTGCAGATTGTAAGCTAACCAATAAATTGCTGTATTCGTGTTGTTTTGGGTCACAATGCAAACTACAATTCACTTGTGCTATCAACAGTTGGTCATTCGAAACAACAAAATCAGTCACATCCCAAGGGAAATTGGAAATTGCACTCGCTTGCGTGAGCTTCATGTTCAAGGCAACACGATTCAGTGGCTTCCGCCGGAGATTGGTAACTACGATTACGTGTAACACGCTTGTTATTGTCACACACGCTATTGATTAACGAATTACTAATGTTTTTAGCCTATCTCGATCTTGGAGGAAGCCGCAGTATTATTCGTGTCGAAGATAATAATCTTGCGCCACCCTTGGCAGATCAATGGGCTTTGGGAGCTCATCATCTCCTGGATTATGTCAAGACGGATGCTTACAAAACGTACGACAGTTAGACAAATATTTTTTATATCATTAAATAACGTTTATTCGTCGTAATTTCTTCTTTGAATCGTATAAAAATATTTTGGTCAGTCTGCTTATAATAGCATGAGTATCACAGAACAAGTTTCCTTAATGACTAATGGCTGTCATTGACGATCACTTTTTGTAGTTTGTACGGAAACGCCCACCGAGCGCGTCGTTAAATTCGGAACGGACTGCAGCATCACTGCATCTGAAAATGAAACAAACAAAAAGTGCCATACCAGTAATTAACTAATACACTGAACAAAAAAGCTGGTCAGGTACTGCGTATTATACTGCCATAATAGTGCCTAGTAATTTACATTTTATGCTATCTACAAATCTACACTAAACACTATCTTTCTTATAATGTCTATTAAAATGTATGATTTCATGTTCCATTTGTATTATACTCTCCAAACTCTCCTTAAACGTGTTCATTTTACGTTTTATGTTTTAACAAACTAATAAAAAGCAAAAATGAATATATTAACAATTTTCACTCGAAAGAAGCAATCACTAATGAAAACCAAAGATATTGTTTCATAAACAATTCTTATATTTCCCAAGTGTGACTTCTAATAAATTATATAATTCAATATGCAACTCACCTTTGTTCTTTTGCACAATCATTCGTCGAGGTTCTTTGCTGGCATTGCACCTTCTGTGACTTAGGACAGGAACATCTCCAACAGGCAAACCTAGATGCGTGCATTCAAAAATCAAACAGTGAATTTCGAGAATGTCGGTAATGAAGAATGTCAAACAACACAAATTGGCTTCTACTACCAATAAAACAGACATCAACTGTTCAATTAGCACGGATAGTTAGCAAATTTGCCAAATTCCGCTTGCTACTACGTACCCAGCTACTTATAATTCCATTTTAGCTTTCATTTCGTGTGAGAAAGTCCAAAGAATACGGTATCGGAACTCCATCAAGTCATAATTTTGCACACAGAAAACAAACTGAATTCATGAATTCCAGATACAAATACCAGATATACATAAAACAACAAAGACTAAAGTCCTCTTCCTCGTAATGACATATACATTACATAGAATAGAAGAGTACAAATTAAAAAATGAAAGCTTATGGAATTGGGAACTGATATAATCGTTTTGGTGAGCCTGATTTGGGTTTTAAGTTATATAGTATATAGAGTAGGTTAGGTACATAGTAGTAATGTGGATACACGCTACGTACAGTAACGATAAAGTACGCTTGTAGAAATGTAAATTTATGACTTGAACTTTAAAACGTTACCTCGTTGTTACTCATTTAAGCAACGTATTTAAGGTTACTACCTGAGAACGGCACTGGCAACACGGTAACAAAGTCTTTCTCGCTCTGATTTCCTCATAACCTGGCTCGGTTTTTTCTTTTCCTGGCATTGCCTGCCTGCGAAGTTTCTCCTTACTGTCATCTTCCTTCTCACTGTTCTCACTACCTTCACTTCTCCTCCTTGGTGATCGTGATCGTGATCAATCTGCTGAGCTCGAACGCTCGGAGACACGAGTAGTCGTAGAACTGTCTAATAGTTTATTGGACACCTGGACACTTCTCTGAAGATATCACGGTTGCTTTGTTGAAGACTCTGACGCATAAATCTGACTGATGACTTCACAGAATTTCTTCCACTTGCACTGTCTATATACTCATTTTGCACCAAAAGCGGATGCTTGGAAGTACTGGCCCACTGAAGAACAGAGTACTAAATCTAGAGGGGAACTGCAGCGCTATATGAAGATCTCATGCTCAATAAGATGCTGAAGTACCTTTAAAATATGCTCTGACACTGATACGTGATACCCTTCATAAACACTACATTTTAAGATTTTAACTGATCAATGTTCCTTTATTACTCTGATCACTACCTTTTAAGACGTCATGTATTCATAATAATATTAATTTTTAATCAGAATCAGACCCATGTCCTTTAAAAATTCATTCAACAAAACAAAGTACTTGGAACAACGGCGGTGCGCTGCAAAATAAACCTACAACTACAAAGGACGAGGTTTATAATTCATGGTGCAAATTCGGTTAGTAAACAATTGTTCAGACGAAATTCCTTTGCTTTGCTCCTGGTT
The DNA here is from genome assembly GCA_019776145.1 of Harlomillsia oculata. NCBI lineage: Eukaryota > Metazoa > Arthropoda > Collembola > Entomobryomorpha > Oncopoduridae > Harlomillsia > Harlomillsia oculata. The sequence goes on along the minus strand of JABASF010000176.1, from coordinate 55,433 downwards.
TTGATGGATTGTAGTCTTTGTAGTTTACTCTTCTATTAAAATTGCCGACGATGGAATTTTAAAGGTTTTCTCTGATCGTCTGAAAAAGTCTTATCACTGAATGTCAAGTCATTCTCACACGCTTTCATTTCATCATACGAATCGGCTGCTGGCTTATTGTAGTTTATGAAGACACTCGAGTTCATTCCAATTTGTCAAAAACTGCATTTACGTCGAAAAAGTGAAGCCTACACACTGATGTAATGCAAAGCAGAAACTTATGCTCACTTGTGTTAGTATCGAATTCTTACCTTTTTCTAAGGATCTAAGGCCTACGTCATACAAATAAATAGCACTAACCACAAACTTAATTATTCTATTCTTCATCAATAATACAATCTGAGACTCTAATCTAGTACTTTCATCAGAACTAAGATACGCTATATGTACAGTTGAATACACCCAGCTTACTACAGTTAATTGCCTTTAGCCTTAGCTCAATGATAACAACGCATCAATGCTTTGAGACCTTTATGCTAAACTACTGGTTGACGAATTGACAGTGCCCCAAAAGAGCCTGTTTAACAGAAGACGACCTTCATATACCTTACACTATAACTAACTAACATACAATTAGTTTATAGTTTACTAGCAATATAAACGTCAGAAAGTGGTACAGAATCCTATTTTAAAATTAGTTTCATTTCATCTGAATCTGAATTGATTATTTACCCTCTAATTCACTAACAGATTTCTTTAATTGCAGTAGTGTGACAATAAAAACGCGAGAAGCAAATAAAATAACAGACGTTATGAACCTTCATACATAACGAAAACATGATAACGCTATCTTAATTTTAACTATGGAGTATCGACTTAATAAATAGTGGAACGCAGACCATTACATACCTCCTGCTGTAATTCGCATGAGTAGAATGGACTGTGAATGTTGAGGATTCCTTTCGAGTGAATAGCAAAAGACGCTGAAGAAGTTATCGTCGGATTAATGCACTGACACCTTCCATTGATACAAGGTCAGTTCAAAAGGTCAACAATCTACTGAAAGAACTTAAAATCTTCGGCTGTAGCCACCACCGCCACCCCCGGCTCCCATACCACCACCTCCTCCACTTCCTGTACTGTATCCACCTGTATTCCAATTAATTCATTTATAAATTATACGTTCCTCCATTCCCTTAAAATGTATAAAATTTAATATTTTCAGTTGTGCAAATTGCACTAAGACCACTCCTCAAAACTTTTCAGACTGGGGCGGTAAACTATATTCATCATGGTTATTATTGAACGTAAATAACGAAACACATAAAACATACCTTGGTAAGGTGATGGCCTGTTACCATATTGGTTTCCACCTCTCATTGGACCGCCACCATAATTTTGTTGATAATTTCCCCCAAAATCATTGTAGCCACCTCCAGAATTTCCACCTTGCCATCCTCCCCATTGGCCACCACCACCTCCTCCGGGTGGTTGCTCCCATGGACCAGTATTGTATCCACCTCCCCATCCGCCACCTCCTCCTTGATTGCCCCAATTTCCACCATCATTACCACCGCCGCGGTTACCCCATGGATTCGGATTACCGCCTCCGCCGCCTCCACCACCTCCGTGGTTTCTATTTGGTGGACCACGTCCTCCACCTCCTCCTCGAGAACCTCCGTCGTCTCGGCCACCACCGCCGCCGCCACCTCCGCCTTTCATGTTCGCCATCTCCGTTCGGCTTAAGGCTTTCTTGACGTCAACACGCTTTCCACCGATTTCATGGTACTTTGCTACTAAAAATATAATGATAACGATTTCTTACTTCTTTTATTGGAAGAATTAAATTATGCCCAGCATTGAACCGTATAATAATATTTACACTTACACACTATCTTATCCACAGGATCGTAATCATCAAACTCAACAAAACCAAAACCACGCTTTTTCCCGGTTTCCTTGCTAGTGACCAACACGACACTAGTGACACTGCCGTAATTCTGCAAAGGATGAGATAAGATAACACTAGAACATTTTCTTAGCTCTCCGTATGGTGGTATGGTACGGCATGGTACAAATGATAACACCAAATTGATAGCAAGTGAGAAAGCGACAAACCTTGAAGTAATTTCGAAGTTCATCTTCCTCAATTTCCTCTTTCAGGCCACCGACGAATATCTTCCTAACGGTAGCTCCGGCCTCTGGTTTCCCAATATCTTCCCTAGGAACAGCTCGCTTGGGCTCAACCTCTCGTCCATCCACCTTATGTGGACGAGCATTTTGGGCATCATCAACCATATATGCTCTAGAATAGGTGATGAACCCAAAACCTCGAGACCTCCTCGTCTTCGGATCCTTCATGACAACAACATCAACGATGTCTCCCCATTGTGCAAAATGAGCCTTGAGACTATCTTCAGTCGTACGGTAGTCCAAACCTCCAATGAACAATTTTCGACATTGTTCCGGCTCATTCTTACCACCAGCATCTCGATTTCCGTTCTCCGCTGGTTCCTCCTGTTATATGATCAAAATTCAAAGTAAATGAATTACAATGTTGCAAATACCGCATCACATGACACCTTTAGTATCAAAATACAATAAATCAGATGAATACCAATCAGTCACAACAGATCAGACTGGGGCGGTAAACAAGTGGCATCATTTTAAAACTACCAAGTTAGCGACAAGTGATTACTAAGAACTAGAACGAATTGAATCTAATATAATCAATGGATGACCGATGACTATACGGCATGGCATCCCATTACTCATTCCACTTAATACGCAGTTGTAGTTATTGTACCAATTACAAGCATCCTAAGATTCTTTTCTCAAACAAATGAGATCAAACTGAACACAAACATTCATACAAGTACCGTACAATGACCGTGCTCTAAATTACTAATACGAACTAATGAATTCAATGGTCTTATTAAGGTCAAAGGTCTGTCTGTCCAGAGCTTGCGGCTCAAAGCGAACTATAAAATTCAATGTTGACAACAACAAGACTTAACAACGATAAAGATGACTTACGTATTGACTATCGTCTTCTTCTTGCTTAATATTGTATTCTTCCCCACCCATTTCTATGTATCACTAATAAGAACAAGTTCACAGTAAAAATGAGAGTCGATTTGATAAAGTTTTCAGTTCTTTTTCAACGAAAAGATGAAATATCGGAGTCGGAGTCCGTCCGTCCACAACAACACGTCGAGCAATGGCCACTAGAAGCGACGCCACGAATGAAAGGTAAAATCCCGATTGAGTGGAATGGCCGCTGATACTTGTGCACAACACATCCTCCGACGGGCTCTCCCTCGTCATTTACTGTCAATCTTGTAACCGGAAAAATATCCTTATATGTGATAAATATTGTACATAAATTAATGCTAGTTTTACAATATTAAAATTGCTACAAAAAGTTACCTAATTTGTACCTTTTGACCCTTAGCTTGACAGTTATGCAGAGGTCTTCACGGAACCATGCGTCTTCCCTTTGGAACATGAGAACATCACCATTGGCTGGATACGTCTTGGAGGCTGGACCTAAAAGCTAAAGCTAAAATGTAATGGATTTTGTACACAGACACAGACGACAGACAGATCAAGTCTTTCTCTTTCTTCATTCTATTCTTCATGTATCTCATAATCTCATCAATCTCATTTCTCACAGGGTATCATACGTCTTCTAAATGATGTTGATGATGGTATGATGAGTCTCAGTTCTCAGTCTTCTCAGTCTCATCATATCTTCTTCATATTCATAATCATATATGATCTCATGTCTCATCATCACACCGTTCATCAAATTCATCATGCATGCTCGTCGTTTCTGATCTTCGTCTTCGGATTATCAGATTAGTAGATTAGTACAATATAAAAACCATTTTATCCGTTGTTTACACCGAAAAACGTTAATATTGCGCGTAATTTCTGTTCCAAATGCATGTTCATTCATAAATGTGACAGCAAGCAGAGGATTGAAGGTTTACACTCGTATGAATGAATGTCATTATGTGAGCTTGGCATCAAAATGAAAATGCAATGTTGGAATGTACTACGTTACTACGCAGCGTAGGACCGTCCCGGTCCCGGCAGCCGAGCCGGACCCGGAGAGTATTGATGGGAAATTATTATTGAGTCTGAGAAGTATTAACCTTATTTACTGAGTATATAAAAACCAAGCTACATAAATTGACATAAGTCTTCATAAAGAAAATGAATGTAAGAAATTAGAATGCCTGACCGTTCGGCAGCCGGAGAGTAATCGATGGAAATGAGTCTGATCTGAGCACTAAGAATTATTAACCTTATTTACTGAACTATTATAAAAAGGTGCAAAATATGACTGAACGGCTGTCATGAACAAAGTTAATTCTTAGTAATGAAGTCGGTCGTTAAGAATGAAAATCGCTAGCTAATGTGACATTTAAAAATCGCCTACAGAATCGTAACTAGTAGACTGAAAAATGAATGACTATACTTCCTTTAATATTAATACATTACACACTGAAGAGACATTATACAATAGTTGACAAGCGTGAAAGTACAAATCCGTCATGAAAAATATTAACACGTAACACGAGTATGGACGCAAGCTGAAGACACGGTGACATGATGACAGTCACAGAACAGTCTTATTGTATAAATTGCTGATGTTTGGTGGTCAAAATCAAAATGACATAACATCACAAGCAATGTGTGTACATCAGCGAGATATCACTGACGACATGATGATAATGATGACTATTCTGTAAGAGTCACTAGTGTATCCATGAGGTTACCCCCATGTTCCCTGAGTGCACGTTCTGCTCTTTCCTGACCGATTTCCAGCTCTTTGACCTTCCAACAATGAAATCAAGTTTAAATAACTATATATTATTATCAAAAAAGTAATCAAGAATCAAGACCAACTTACTATTAACTCCACATCTTCCTTCTTAATATGAACTTTGAGCAATTCTCTTTCCTTTTCTAGTCGAACAGCAACTTCTTGCTCAATTAAACTTCGAACCTGGAAAAAAAACGATTATAGTTTAGTCATTTAATAGTCCGCTGCGTGTTTAAAGGAACGTAAATTACAATTATTTGGGAATAAATGAAGCACTTACTTTACTAATGTCACTTTCAGAAATCTCTCTTTCTTCAGCATAGTCAGTAACTTTCTCTAGATCCGCAGCTCCGGAATCGTGCTTCTTTTCTTTAACACGTCTACTTTCTTTTTCAACTTCCTCGGTGATGTCATGGTCATTTTCCATATCTCCATCTGGCTTTGATTTCGGCATTATTAGGTGCTTGGAGAAACCCCGAAAAAACTTTTGGTGATCGCTATCAAAACGTTCACTCCGTTTACTGCTCAGCTATCAACAAATCAACAACGTGAACGAGCGATCCTCAAATAAACGGCGCCGGTTAATGTTTGATCTGCAAACGAAAAATAATGTTTACCATTTTGCAACATGTGTCTTTGTCTGATAATGTTATTTGTTACGTTATACTATACTTTTCTGTTATATATTGTATTCGAAAAACGACTTCCATAATTACAAGAAAGGATAAACGATTATGTAAAAGAATTAACGGACTGATAAATTACAAAATCAATGCACATGGCAGAACCGACAAGAATCACGAACGAGTTTTTGATTCGTTCAACAAATTAACCATAATTTAAAAATTGACCAAATACTACTTACCCTTTTGAGTTGCACACATAAAACTCGTATAAAAATAATCATACAAATAATAAAAAGGCCGAAGATTTCGATTTAGTTCAATTTAATTGAACAATTATTTAGGAATTTAGTGTTTTTAATTTTTGTAGCTCGTTTCACATTCACGTGCGTCGCTTGGTTGGAGTTTTGTATTATTGCGGGTGAGTCACATTCCAATGAGCTAAATGAATGGGCCGGGAAGAAAAAGGATCACACACTAAGGCGCTTTTGTTTGCAAACAAAAGTTTTACTTTTTTACAGCTTTGCTTTGCTCTCTAATTTACGCAACATTTCTTGTCTTTCAATTTTAGTGCGTCTTATTTTACTTTTTATTCATTTCTGTGCTTAATTTTACTAATTGCGTTGATTTTACTGATTTTGTATATCACGTGTTTGAAGAATGTTGTAAATGCATGGGTCTCGGTTCTCGATTCTCGGTAGTCAACAGGTGAGAACAACAAACTGATAAGCTTTTCCTTAGTCACGAAGTTTTAAATGTCATTTTCAATGTGCTAACTTGTAGTAGTGTGTGTTCATGTTTAGTTTGAATAATAGCCAGATCTCGTAATGACCAGTGTCAATAATCAGCATTAAACATCAAACATACATTTAAGATTGTTTTGTTAAATCGATACGAAATGCATTGATTTTGCTGTTCGTTCTTGATAGCGTCGAAATCCCAGAGAGTGGTCAAGCACAACCGCAACCACAAATTGCTTTAATTTTGTATAACTGAGCAACCCCGTTGTGATTTGATTTATTGATTACCATGCAGGCCACTTTGCCACGTCACTTTTCGTGACAGTAAGTGCCAAGTGTGAATTTGACGTTGGGGCTGGGGGGTCGTTAAGTCGATAGCTGTGGAGTGAAATTGTTTTCCGGATACTTTTTATATATAATACGGGTTTGCTTGAATAATCAAAGGCTTCTTGACCTTTTTCCAATTTAAAGATGTTATTCGACATGGCAGTTGCTCTCACACTGTAAAAGGCGTTGATTGTCCTCTCGTCATACATGTTGGAATTGGAACATATACTTGAAACTCTACAACAATGACGAGTCTGTTTGACAAGGATATTGATTTTGGGGACTTGAATGTTGGAAGCTTATCCGATGAAGACTCGGATGCTGAAAATCGTGACGAGGAGGTAAGAGTTGTTAAGTTGTGAAGGTTCATTAAGACTGTATTGCTACAAAGGGTTTTATTGATTGTCTGCAAAGGGAAATGTTTTTGTTGTGATTTCTAGATTAAAAAGCTCCTTGAAGAAGGACTTGAAGATGAAACATTTGACTGTGGAAGTGAAAAGTCTTTTGGTGGTGGTGAGGAATCGAACAACAATAGTCGAATATTCAGTAAATTGAATGGGACTCACGAGGACAGGAATTCAGTCGAAAGAAATCCAATCGTAAATGGTCATAACTTAAATGACGTATTGACGTTGGCGTTTTCTCAGTCCCGTAACGACGCTGTTAATGGAAATGGGTTTACGAAGGACATATTTCAACATTCCAACCACAGCCCTGGAACTGGAAACGGAACAAGACCCAATTCGTTTTACACAAACAATGTGCACAAAAATGGCGTACTGGGTGTGAATGGCTATGGAGGCTTCGCTGTGGAAAATGGAAGTACAGGTGCCAGCGTAACTGGTTCCCCCAAAACTGACGAAAGCGATAGAGAAGATGAGGAAATTGTGGCTAAAAATCCAACCATTTCGATGGTTCATAACGGTCATTGTCCTCAAAACGAATCCGATTTGGGAACGGACATTTGGTTAGCAGCTGGTAGCGAACTGGAGCGGCTTAAAACATTACTGGCAATGCGAGAGCGACAGCTTATGAACGCCGACAACCAAATTGAAACACTTTGTAAAGAAAAGCGTGCGCTGCAGCATCAGACTGGATTGATGAAAGTAGAGTTGATGAATATGCAGAATCGGGAGGCGCAGTATCAGAAGTCGTTAAGTAAGTTGTCGAATTTCGAATTAAAATGGACGATGATGTTGCTTGACTGTTGTCTTGAAGTAATGATTGTGTCGGATTGTGTCTACTAACTAACGTATGTGTGTATCTGTAAATTACAGGTTTGCGCTCAGAGGAAGCAGCTTATTATAAAAATAAAATGAGTGAGACTATTGATGAGTATGAACAAATCCGAAATCGTGAGACAACGTTGAAGGACGAAAATGATCGACTTGGTGTGGAAGTATGCTATTTTTACTATTCCGCTTCATTTTCCAATTGCGATGCTGCGCAGTGCTTGTTGTTTACCTATAACTTACACGAAACGAAAAATAAAAAAATATCTATGATTATTGTATTACAGATCGAAAAATTGAACCAGGAAATAAAGCTGTTAAGCGCTATTGGTGCATCCACACACCAAAAAGAAGTAAATGACATTATTCGTGGTGTTCGAGAAAAGCATGCTAGAGAACTTGCTGGCCGTGACAAAGTTGTGAATGAATTAGAAGAGCGTGTACGACTGCTGGAGGTGAGTATAGTAGTTACGAAACAAAGTTGGTTGTTAGTTTTAGTTTGTGTAATATAAACGGTTTGTTGATCTAAAGAGAAAGCAACAATATCTTAATGAGAGCGACAACTCAGTGCCAGAGCTTGGTCGTAGGGGTAATGAAGATGTGGGCCACAACATGGTGTATGAAGAATTGGGTGCTGGAGGTGGCTCCACTCAAATGAAAGTTCAAAATTTGGCTTCTATCGACGATATTTTAAATGCTAACAAACTTGAGTGGAAAACTAAATGGTTAATTGAAAAAGTACGTAATTACGTAATACAGTTTGTGTTTCATATATATATTCTATTCTAACTACTTTCGTATAAAGTTGCAATTTTTTAAACAATGCTCCTTTTTGTTGCAGGAAAAGTTGTGCGAGATGTACGAAACAGAAATTAACTCTTACCGCAACCAATTGGCGAAACTTCCTGTCCAGCTCTATAAAGTTTGGGAGGAGACCCAAACACAAATTGATTTTAAATCTTCTGGTGGTATGAATGTGCTCTTGTATATAGTACGAAAACTTTACTAGTGTTTCTTGAATTATATTTAATTTCTAATCTTACGATTGTGTTCAGGATCGAAAAACGTTCCCTCCGGCAATGATACCCCTAGAAAAAATCAGCAGAAAATGACTTCCGTGGAAGTGCAAGTACATCAGACGCTGGAAGACAAAGCAGTTTGCACGAATGATCGGGTTAACGATTCCGTCGAAGTTGAGACTCAAACACCACCGAATCAGCTTGAACCGTCGGAGGTCACAGAAGCTATTTTCGCAGCATTGAAGGACCAGCAAAATTTACTCGAGGAAAGAGCTGTAAACGCTGAATCTCAGTTGCAGTTTACTGAGTCTGAAATGAATAAACTGCGAAAAAAGTTCAAAGCTTTAGAAAAGCTTGTGTCATGTTGCCGAAAGCAGTGGTTGGAACAAGAGGAAGCATTACGAAAAAAAAACGCAGATCTCCAAGCACATTATGCTAAAATATTTAGAAGTTTGAGCGCTAAGTTAGAGACACTTGGTTAAGTTACATTATAATGTTGTAATTAATAGTGAAGTGAATGTTTACGCATTATCTGTACCCTTTACGCTTTTTAGAAGAATGAGCATTGTTATTATGAACTGTATAAGCATGATGAAATGTACTACACGATTAAAATGTATTTGAATGATTGAATGTGTACTTAACTTTAGCATGTTTCTACACTTTATGTAATTTGGTGATACATACAACTTTAGATTGCAATTTTGCAATGTATAGTTGAATTATAGAGACCTGAATGCTAACTCAACTACGAGAATGCTATTTACAATGTACAGTAATTTTTAGAAAGATACAGTATTTAATGTTAAACTTCATGCTCAATATTGGAACATGACATGCATGTCGCGAACTTAAATAGTATTAAAAGTTTATAGCTTATTGTTACATCTTAAGAGACTTCTTGTTCTGGTATATTTTCAACGATCTACAGAAACGAAACAACCGAAGTAAGACTAAGCGTACAACAGAAAGTAAAGTTCCAAAGTTGTGCCATCAACAATTAAATGATCCTATTTCAAGACGCTTAAATCTGATATGAGAATGAATGTGAGTTTTTGTGTCATTCCAGTGAGTAGTCTGAGCTCGTGAGCTAAAAGTGTTAATTGTCATTATATACAAGATTTCTAAAATGTATTCTTCTACTCAATTTTTAAACAACGATTACAAGGAAACATCAATTTGCCATGTTTTTACTTAAAATAAGGCCATATTTTGTACTGATGCACATGATAACAATCATGAAGAAATTGCACTAATTGTTTTTACCTATCATGTTTGTCTGAGATTTGCATGTCCGTGCATGTGAATGTGCATTACTTGTAAAACTCTTAGTAAGTTTTAATGTACTTGTACTCTTCAACTATTACAACGAAAATCAAACATAAAATTAGATATTATCATGAAGATTTAATAATGAACGTTTAAGAGGTCAATTGCACCGTTTAATTTTATTGAGCTTTTTGTACGCACATTGTTTTGTGGATTACATTCATGAATTCATGAACCATGATTTTATATTTGGACAACTACGTGGTTTTTTAATTCGATACGAATAAACAAGTATCATTTTCACAGAATAGTGGTTTATCGTGTCAATTTATTCTTTACGAGTTAATAATATTGGACTTGGTCCCTCATCTGAGACCTTCGAAAAAATTGAGTTGAGGTTACAATGCATAAAGCAATCATGGCGTGTTTTATATTACCGTTTGCGACTATATCGACAGTTCATATCATTACTTACTATTACTTAAATACATTAGTACTAGTTTCGCAGTGTTGTGACTTTGTATTCATCCACGTTTAACATAAAGTTACGGATACAGCATTCATGATTCATAGCATAGTTCATAGACGAAGGCGTATGTTACATTTTAGTACGAAATCGGAATCCTTTTTCCATTTGGTGCTGTGCGAATGCGATTACATTAGGAATACCAAGATCACCGTGCAATGTCTCATTTAGCGAATTCTGATTAAGATACGAAATTGCAGTGGTCAGACTAAACGGTAGCGACTTTATATAAAATGCTAAATAAAACTAAAACTTGCATAACCTTTAAAACGACTAGCACACAGAAATTATGTGATGATTGTTCAGTTAACCCTAGTTTTTGGTAACAAAATGAGAGATGCATGATGAATCTCTCATTAAAATTCAACAAGTAAAAAGCATTAAGTCATAAAACGTAAAATTATATAACAATTGAACTAATAATCTATCTTTATAAGCAAATAAATTCGACAGTTTTGTGTATATATTGTGAATGAAGAATTCACTGGAAATGCCATAAAGCTACATTCTCGAATGCTTCCAGCATAGGAGTTGAATGTGAATTGTGAATGTTATTGGAGCAGAAAGTAATCAGTGCACTGAGGACTGACTATCGTATTTGTTGCTTAATACCCTTTCTTTAACAGCGCAATCAACTCATAATAAAGAAGGAAACTGTAAAGACTTGTTAACAATTGCTATCAAATACTTTTACTTTGGCTGATAAGATTCCCAATTTGCTCCTGGGGCAAGATATATTCTATGATTGTTATACATGAATGGAACGACACCACGATATGCCGTTCGTGGAACCCCGGCCTGTAAAATTGTAAAACATAAAGAGCTCGTTGTAATAACAAACAATCATACATTCACCAAAATCAATTATGTAAAGTGTTTGTTGCTTTTTCCACTTACTCTCAAATCTTCCATAATTTCAAGTTTCTTGGCAAATATTCTAAAATCATTTTTCGTACGATACGTGAGCCTAAATTCATTTTTGTTATTGGGGTCAACAGTGAGTCTTAACAGCTCGGTGACAGATTGAACCAGTTGACTTGAATACACTCGACGAACAAACTCAACGTCATATTTATCCTAATAAACAAATTTTAGAACATAAAATTAATGTTATTATTTTTTGTTATTAACGTAATTTTTGAGCTTGGAATAAACATATATAAAAGGAAATGCTTACTTTCAATAAATATGACAAATCTTGATGAGTGAAAGGCACGAAATGATCATTGAGCTTAATAAATCTCAAATGATTTTGGTAATAGGTTCCGCTATACAAATTAAGAAAATAATATTGAATACTGATACTAGAATATTAAATGATTGATAACTTTTAGTCACACGTCAGCAAATCAGCTAAAATAACTTACTGACTGACACCATATTTGCCAAAGGTACTTGTTCGTGAAATCTCTGGCCTTATACAAACTCTGTCCTTTCTTTGCGTTGGTTCTCTCATCCAGTCATCCCAATAACTGCAAAAACCATAACATATAAATTAATGTGTATGTGAAGCTAACATTAGCAAATTAGCATGACATTATTGAAGCCCACAACGCGTTTACCTTCTTGGCCACTTCACCATCAGTTCTTTCCATAAATCTTTGGTGAGCATCCAACCTAAACCTGGGAAGAAATCTGTACGATGCAGGAGATCATATGCAGTTTCGTTGATACGCTTGGGTTTTCCATTGTCATTCCACGCAGACACGCACCAAATACTCGAGTCTTTTTTCAGAATAGGAAGCGTAGCAGAGAAATATTCGAAAAAATCGGGAGCAATGTCCAAGTCGTCTGCGAAAACGAAAATAAGACACAAACCGTTACTTAATCGTACGGACTCAAACGAAGTTTAGTCATAAAAATCATAAACTACGACTACAGACAGGAGAAGACATGAGACATGTAAAAGCGCAAAGCAGAGTTATAAAGTTATAATTATAACCTTCAACGATTATGACATTGCTGTAGTTGAGTACGTTAAATGTATAATTAAGCGCAAATCCGTAATGACGAGCGATGTTGTAATATCCCTTTAGTTTCTTTTCCTTTGCTGGTACTTCAATTTCGCTTAAATCAGGTTGCTGAAAACAAGGAATGTATCACAGTTAATACTAGCGAGCAACATTAAATTCAAGGAGCTAAATATGTCCAGTAAAATCTAAAATCTTACCATTATATGAGTAAATTGATTTCCGTATGATTTGAGTACAGCTGTGGTTGCAGCGTGGCTACCACAGTCTTGTGACACAACTATTGGAAATTTAGCAGGCGACGGTCTATATTTAAATAACTGATCAAGGTTTCTTTTCACTGTGGGACGGTTGCAAACAAACACTAGCACTGCTATCACAGAATCTTCACTTATCGCTAACTCGTCAATTACTTCATTATTAATTACGTCACCATCCTTGTCTCTGTTCTGGTTAGAAGGACTCAACTGCGCTTCTTCACCTTCACTTTTCACTTCTCCATGATGAGCTTCTTGAGCCAACTCCTTTTGCAATTGCAAGAGTTTCTCATCTCGTTCATCGGAAGGATTGTTATTGGCCTTGTCTCCATTTTGATTTGCACTATTTTGTTGGCCAGTGTTGGCAATATCATGAGCATCCAATTTCCTATCTGAATTCAGTTTATCACGAAGTCTGTGTAATAGAACACTTGAATAAACTTTCTGCGATGCGATTTCACCTTCTAAAGCATTCAACCGGTTTGATATCACTTGATTTACCTGCAAATGACAACACCACGACAATTAAGAACCACACCACATCCTACAGTAAACTGATAACAATCGAAGTATACAAATGTTGCAGAGGCTTACGTTATTTCGACTTTTTGGCGACTCTACAGACGGGACTTCCGGAAGTCCAACATTTTTCACTAGCGCCCAAAAGGACACCCCGACAAAAAGAATGAAGAATAAATAAAACTTTCTAAATATCCTATTCGCCATTTCTCAAATTATTTACAAGGGATAAAAATTATATTATATGTTCAAACAGAAACTATAAGTTTGAGTATAGGTCAGGAGGGACATTAGTCGTTTTGAAAAGTAAACTATGTTTAGTCGGGCGTTTCATAACTTAAAAGCACTTCATTATACTTTAAACTTAAACCAACCTGCAACTATACACATACGCTAAAACAATACTTTCACTACTTTCTTTACAATGCCCGGTAAAACCGATGATTATAGGATCAATAACTAAAAATAATCTAACAAAATCAAAACAATAGGTTAACCACGTCAAAATCCTTATTAAGGTTAAACGTAGAAACGTGGGCGCTTCATCTAAATGAAATCACAAAAGAAAATTCATTCAATTAAATCCTACATTCAAATTAAGTAAACATAAAAGTGAAATTATTTATTATTTTAATAATTTATAAAAGTGAAATTACCGTCAAAAAATAGGTTAAAATTGCACAAAATTATTACTATTGATGATTTGATGAACCTTGCTTATCACTGGGAAAGTCCTTTCACCAAAACAAAACACCCTACATTTCCAAAATTCCTTTCATAATAAAATTTATGAGCGAACAGAACAGCTGCGCTGCGGGGGCAGAACAAAACGTCCTTCTCGTCCGTTCGCTATTGTTCACGGTCAGAGTGAAATGTGACCAACTCTCAACTGCGTTGGAAAATAAAAATCAGTGTGGCTTGAAGAACGAGCGACAAAGACAATAATAAATGTGCCTCAACGGGAATTCGCAATTTGACGACGTGGCACAGTTAACGTGTCGCTCTGACTGTATTTTTTGGCTCTCATTTCTGTTGTAAAGTCGTGTGTTGTTTTGGGGTTAGGCGAAACTTGAACCTGAGAGAGAAAATTGCACTGGGCCGGTTGCACTTGACGTCACAATAAAACACTGCACTTTTATTACACGTTTGAGATACTCTTTAGGTTTGGGGTTTGGGGCACTCTGTCTCTTCTCACGTTCTCGCGGTGAATGCCGGATGATGACGAAGAAGAAATAGTGCTATGTGAATGACACATAGCACAAGGAAATTAAACACTTAAGAACCACTAGAAACCGCAAATTCGCAAAATGCTTAAACGTGAGGTCTTATAAGTTCACGTCGACCAAATCCACGATTACCGCATCGTCATTTCTAAGTTGTCTTTTCATTTCCGGTAAACGTAAGGAGTAGAAATTGTCGTGAACTCGGGGTAAAATGAGAACCATTAGCAAAGTCACATCTCACATTCATGAAATATCCATGTAAATGCAGTCTTCATTTTCCTTTAGCATTTGTTTGAGTCGATCTCTCAAAGGACAAAGACGCCTCGCATGCAATTTTCCAATGGCCAAGTCTAATTCCTGAAAAAAATATGAAAGTTGCAGTCATCAAAATGAGGACAATCTATGAAAAAGTGGACGTACGGAACGGGTACGACTACGAGTGTATAAAACGAGATTCTACTTTTTCGCAACATTAAATTGCAATGCTGCAAATTATGCTTTCAATCAAAACATCCATGTTGTTGAGTTTACTTTTTTTGCAAGTATAGTTTAACATAACAAGCAATATATAATGAAATGAACCTTTTCATTTTTATAGTACTGAAAAATGACACATTTACCTGTAAATACTTGACGTTGGTTTCATGAGCAATTCGAACTTCTTCTTGAACTTTGGCAATTGTATTCTTACATTCTGGGCATTCTTCAGACGGAATCGTTGATCTTTTTAAGTCTGCATACCTAGTAGTATCCTCTTCCTCTTCGAGACGTTTCTGATTTTTTGATTTCCTTGAAGTAAGGATTTTTAAAGGAAGCTTTCAGTATTTTTAGTAGAATTTTTGGTGCTCGAAGATTTAATGCAATGTATGGGACTAAACTAAATTCAAACTAGTGTGAGCAATCAACAACAACAAACTAGGATTTGCTACGCAAGAAACTTGAAGACAGGAAAAGGAAATTCTGATTCTCAGAGTAAACAATGTAAAGGCGAAAGTGATATTTCCTTTCCCAAACATAGCTCATTTAGCTCGTAATAGGCAATAGCCTTTTAAAATTGTTTGTTACGTTGACCCTTGGCTTGGGTTTGGACTAATTTCTTTCGTGTACATGCTCATGCTAAGGCTTTTGTGTTGGAGGTACATTCATAATTGTCGGCGTGACCTTCACCACCGTCGCGTCATTTGAAACGTGAATGGGCAAATGGGCTCCTTCTATACCTTGGAAGTTGTAAACTTTTACTTTCACTAAAGCCAAAAATAGAGGAAGCAATAAGCTTTGTATACGATTACAATAATAATACAAGCAACAAGCAACCCTTTTCGCCCTTTTGTTTTGTACACTTTGTCCTCTGTGTACTTTCTAGACCCACCTTTGCCTATACAATTACAGTTACAATGATGGATGATGGATTGCTATAATATATATACGAGCTTTTAGCTAAGTACTTCCTACTTCAAGGCTAATAAATAATAATTGAAACTTTGCAAAGCAAAACAATAACCCAACCTAAGTGTACACCATGGAGTACATAGTTTCCAGTTTCATTTATTCGTGCACCTGAGCTATATATGTACTATAAATCCGTAATTATTGCCGATTATTGTATGTAATTACTAATTAAATTACGTAAGTTACGTAATTGCCATGAAATTAATTACCGATTATACTGACGCAATAAAAATATGCCAACCAGAAATCTTATTTAGTATTATTTCAATAGTATGTTAATATGCCGTTCCTACGTTACATATTACATTGCAACTTTGCAACCGGCGCGGACGCGGAGGGTATCGATATCGAACTTGTTAAGTATAATCAAGAGTCAAGAGTTTCTGAAGTTTCTTATTCTTAAATGAATGACAAATGAGAACTCCAAATGGTAAACTTACATTAATCGAATTCTTGTTCTCGCTGCTTCGATTTTCGCTCGGTAGTCTTCCATGCCAGTGCGAACTAACTCGGCTATAACATTACTGACTTGAGCAAAGTGTTATTGAACGATTACTGATTGCCATATTGATTTTACCGAGGCTGAAGAGTTTTAGAAATCAAAACAAATATAGAAAAGTAAACGAGTTTACTAGTTGACTATGAAAGAACTATACTGTTAAACTTTCTATATTATTACTATTACTATATTCTAGTGCTCATGTTAATGGAAGCAAAGTTGAGAATTTACTTTCTGGTACGGTATACACAAAAAAGGGGCTTCGCGAAAAGGACAATGTTTGCGTGCAAAGTTGCTCGGAAACGGATGCACGCAGCGCAGGTTGTTGTCGATTGCATGCAGGGAAGCGTCGCATGAGCCATGGATTCCATTCATCTTGTCACCTTTATCAGAGCTTGCCATTTTTAGAATTCATATCTTGTACCATGCTTTTCAAACTGTGTTCCACATTTTTATTGTTATGCAAACTGGGTAAAAATGAACAAAAAAGAGGACAACAACTCAACACAAGTGCTTCTGATATATGAAAAAAACCAAAGAGGTTTTATTGTTAAAATTCACGGGGTTCACAATACATTTACTATTTAATAAAGTGGTAAAACGCTAAACGTTTTTCGCGTCTCAAAGTTCCGCTATTAGTACACTCACTTTCTTTTGTTTGTATCTCCACAATGCACAAAGTTTTACATTTAATAAGATGAGTGAAGGAAATCCGCGAAAATTGTACATGATCACGCGATTTTTCTCATTATGGAGTTATCGTCTCCTTTAACAATAATCTTCTGGTAGTAATACTCCAAGTTATTCGAAAAATGTACACGATTTGTTTTCATTAACCCCTTAGTTAAAATGTAATGTATCCTAATAATCACAAATTGACAATTACGATTATCGATTACACACATTAAAAACTAGGTTCTTTTAACTATTACCTATTCCCATTGTCCCTTATACAATGCATTACCTTAACCACTTCAACTATCAAACCTTTGGTTATTTCCCAGAGTAGAAGTATGAATTAACATGTTACAACTTACTACAAAATTACAAATTCATCAAATTAAAACACGACATGATTGGGCATAAATCAACAAAAACAACGCTGAGAATTTATAAAAAATTCTCAATTATCTCAATCAAAAAACAATTATAGTAAAAAAAACAACCACAAAACGAAATCAATGAGGATTTTTAAAAATGTCATCGCTAGAAAAAACAGATCAGTAATTCTAGTCAGACAATGAACATTTCAATACATTTCAATGTCATATTACATTACTTAACACTATTTATTATTGTACGAATACAAATAAATACGACGTATCCTACAAAATTGAATTATAGCTGCACAATAAAAAACCAAACGGTAAATTAAAAAAATGGATTGACCCGAAAAGTAATTTGTACACTACGTTTCACCGTTGTTGTTGATTGCTCGTGGCCTCTTTCAAACACAAAATGATAAATCGCATTTGAAATTTGAACTGAATTAAACAGTAATTACAGTAAAATTAATTATTAATACTATCACATTCCCAATTCGGGAATAGGGAATTATACTTTTATTTTACGCCTTACTAATGCTAGCGGTGTACCATGGTTAAGTAAAAAAAAATCAGTCTCAAGCATCATCTTCACAATAAATAATAAATTAAACATATTAATGAGTGTTCTAGTTTACATTTTAGTTTTAGTGCAAGCGCAAGTCCAACACAGTTTAGGAAACAAAATGTTGATTAAAAAGTCGCTTTAATAGTTACTTACGTGATACGAAAATGCAACAACCTTGTCATATTGCACAAAATTTTCATGCTCAATTAGCATGTCTAGTACTACTAACAGCACTACAATTTTATGAAATTATTGATCATGATTAGTAATTCAATTAGGCCAGCATTTACTCACTAAGAGTAACACGAGGTCATGTGACTTGTAGTGTACCTTAAAATTACAACTTAAGATATCTCAAAAATGCCACCAGTCACCAAATAATCAATGATCCTAAATCCTAACTAATGTACCATACTATGATACTATTAACACCAAACCCCGTTCATTATTCATGTTTCCAGTAGTTCCAAATATCCAACCACCAAACTGAATAAACTCCAACAGACCACGATTTTGAGATGCAATTCAATTACTATTCAACTTCCTTTGCTTCACAAGTCCATACTAATGAGTTCTACTACGTTTCAAAAGTTAAATATTGAAGATATCTGATAAAAGCTACAGCTCTGTACAACTGAGTTTACGACGAATCGCGTCGGCAGTGAGTTCACAAATATCTTTCGTCCTCAAAATCTCAAGCCACCCCAGAACCAGACGGTACTAAATAAATATATATTATAGCCTTGTTGGAGTTCCAATCAATCTGTGGTTATCGTATGATCACTGACCATTCATTAATTCATCATATACAGCATAGTGATGTAATGTTAACTCTTATAAACTATCGTCGTTACTACTATAAACTATCGTTTTTACCTTTTAACTGTTATTTGACCTTACTATTGCAGCACTAATGTCGTATGTTGTTTTGTTTCATATTATTATGAGCTGTAAGTTACACTACAGTCATCAAGCAATCAGTCAAATCTAACTTATTTAAGTTGTCAACGTCATGAATTAAGTACAAAATTGCGTTTAAAAGAACGGTCAATTATCAACTATCATTTTATATGTTAAAATTCTAATACAGACAAAATTCATTGCACACGGTAAAGTGTCCCGTCATTAATAGTGCGTTGACTAAACCTAATCTACAAAGTGCGAACTAACCAAAAATCTACAAAATATCACAGAACAAAACGGTAAACTATCGATAATGAAATGAACGCAACTATCAATGATCACTAACTATCATAAAAAACTATATAGTAGCAAATAGTCAAATAGTCATACATACCGAATTCACAATACACCTTTACATTACATAATTTTGTACACCGCTTCACACGATTGATCACCGAATTTGAATCTTACGGAACTATTCACATAATTTCATCCAAGTTATGGTACATCGTTCATATAACCTGTTAAGCCGATGCATGTTTAATTTTGTGCTCTACGATGAAACTATAATCGTACTGATAAATATGTGAAAACATCACAGATTTCATGACTTTGACATCCAGTCCACGTTTGGAGAAACAAGGACAATTTTGGGACTTCTGGTTTCTTTAAAATTATAAAATTCCTGAAAAAATTGAGATTGCAGTAATTCCATTTCCGATCAAATGGTGTAATTTTTCTGGTAGTGCCGATAGCTACAAGAGAACTATAGTCAAGCCGTCAAATGTAACAATTAGCAATAAATTATTACAGTACTCATGAATCCTTTGGCGAGTATTTTTTGGGAAAGTGTGCACAATTCACAAAACCAATTGATTTACGTCGTTCTAATTGTTGCATTGAAAAATTTAGAGGTCAAGTGTAACACGAAATCCCCAATAACATTTGTATTGATCTGTTGATGTGTGCACTGTTAAGACAAAACTATCAATGTTATTGGCAAGGATTCACACTCGATCGATCATAGTTACATTAGTAGCTAGTTATAAAGCATGCTGCTTCTTCTGAGCTAGCTAGCATTTTTAAAATGAGCTGTTTTCTTCAGTAAACTACCGAAGACCATACTTAAGTTTATGACGTTTTTTCAGGTTCATGCAACATTGTATCACAATAGATTTTATGTCCTGCTATAATCAGAGCAAAAATGCAACATTCGAATAATGAGATGAGTCTAAAACTCGTTCTGCTTTCAATTATTCCGTTCCTGAACTATATATATAAGATGGTTTTTCCATCCAGGTTATAGAAAATACACAACAATTAGGTTTCACTACTCATTCACTACTGACATCCAACATAGCAATTCACTAAGGTCGGTTCGTTCAATGTCGCACTGATTAGGGACGTAATAACCTCAAGGTGTGATTGTGAGCTATGAAATTCTGCAGCACATCGTCATTGTCAATAATTCAGAACGCCAATGACTCTATGAAATACGCACTACTTTACGACTACTTATCAACTGTATCGTTGCCGGATTTCCTTTACATCACGATTTGTGGCTTAAAATTTCCCTTAAAACGACGAAACATTGAAACATGAAGAAGTTTAAACTCTAACTCTACTCCTGTAACGCTTCAAATTCTAGAAATGATTAGTTACCGAAATAGATTCCGGTTGAGATGATCTTGAAAAATTCGGAAAAATGTTGGCAAAGAGATTATAATCAATGTCACCAGTGTCAAAAGTAGGTGCAAAATCTATTCCAAGATCTGACAGGTCTGATCTACCCATTTTATGATCTCCAATTCGAGTTTCAGAAAATAACTCATTAAAATCATCCTCCGTTAAACCATTGTCTTCTAGTAAACGACTCGCTTGATGTGCAATTTCAGGGTCCAGCTGCAGTTGAAAACTCTTTTCCAGATCATCATCATCCTCGAAGTCACAGTCTACAAGAAACAAATACAAATTGTAAGTATTGTCATGTACCGCTGCAATGTACCGTTTACCATAAGGATTTTTCATACCATTATACTGACCTGGCGGATGACTGGACGTTGAGTTATCGAACGGCGAATCGTCAAAGGAAGCATCCGTTATTACTCCATCCGGCGTACCATTTGTTTCTGAAGAGCTCACGGAATTCATAACCGATTCCATGTGAGCCATTGATGGTAACTCGGAGAGGAGCTGACTGGCTAGAGTTGCCCCGTTAAGTTCTTGCTGCAATGCGTGGTCTTCAAGACTGCAGCCAATAAGATGTGCATTCAAGTTGACATTTTTGTTAGAAGATAGTCCGGAGTACATATTTGGCGGAAGACAACTTCCGTTAGTAGTCACAGTTCCATTAAGGTGCTCTGATAGTGTATCGAATGCCTCTAACGCTGTACTTGCTGTTGCGGACACAAATGTTAAGTTGTGTTCCATTTTGCGCTTTTTATTAACATTTCCAGTATAGCCAAGCACAGAATTGGCGACTGCATTATGATTCACGATGGGCGACGTTGTCTTTTTCTTCTTACTTTTCGTCGGTACGTTATTATTGATATTGATATTATTCAAACTCAAACCATTTGGACTGTACTGAGAAGTGGAAGCCATTTCATTATTGTGAGTGTGAAAGGAGTCATCGATTGATTTTGTAGCACTAGTATTACTCTTGTTTCGAGCCTTCGTGGATCGAGGAGCTTTGGTGGTGGTTCCGTTCACGGGAGTAGATGCAGATTTCTTTCCCTATGAATTAATTACCCAATTAATTATTATTTGTGCTTATTTATGTCTATTTAGCCTTTAGCAATAAGAAGTACTGGTATTTTCTACTTTTGTAACATCAAAATATAAAAATTAACATTGATCAGAAATAAAAATACCTTGGGTTTCGGTTTCATCTCTTCGTCAATTCGTGTATGTCCATTCAACCAAACATTTGATTTAATGCATTTCATTTGATCAGAAGCTGCAGCTGCAGCTTTAGATTTCGACTTGGATGCGTTGGATGTAGCAGTTGACTTTGCTGCGGCTGGTTTGGGAGTTTTTGTTACAGAAACTTTGGCGACTGTATCTTTTTTCGGCGGTTTCTTTACCGGCTTCTTCTTGACCGGAACGTCACTTGAACCACTGATAAATGGATCCACAGAAGGTGTATCAATGACGCTTGTAGATTGAGATTTTTCTCCATCAACTAGGACTTGAGCACAATATCCAGGATCATTTATGACGCAACGAAGTAATGAATTACGAAAAGCTTTGTTCTTCTTTTCGTTTCTTTCATTCAATTGACATGCTCGTCTTAATGTTTTATACTGGGATTTAAACGCCTGACGAACGCGAGCAAGAAATTCTTGGCGGGTTTCTGGTTTACTCACGTCGTAACAATTTTCATTCTTGTCAAGCTTTTTGCTGCGCAAGGGAAACTTCGTTTTACTCCAATCAAGAAATGGAGGGACAAGAAGAATCTCAATTCCTAGTGAATTTTTCGTACTACTCTCAAAATCATTCAATTTTGAAGATTCATTCGAATACATACACAAGCCAGAATTTTCTCGTGAGCTGCTATTTGTAAACTCAGATGACAAATCATTTGTAGAAGGTAGTTCAAATAATGGTAGTTTTTCCATAATTGTAAGCGTTTTCAGATGCTCAAACTCTGTGTTGGGTTTGAGCTCGTCCTCTGGAGAACGATTAAATTTGAAGTTCTTCCATCGGTCTCGAACACACGTTAAGTTGAACCCTGAAGGTGTAGAATTCTTTTGCACGGCTAAATCCTTCTGCGTCGCCCCAGAAGAAGCTTGAAGCTTTTTATTCCCGCATTCCTTTTTTCCAGTGGCCGAACTCGATACTTTGGAATTTTTTCCTTTTGGCAACGTCCCATTCTGGGAAGCAGTAGTTGACGAAGCTGACTGAGTTGATGACTCAACGCCGTTGGTAAATGATTTGCCATCACCCAATGGTTGTAACTTCTTGTTTTGAGGACTTTGGTAACCATTAACTTTTCCTGTGGTCCATTTATTACTGTCCTTAGAATTATTTTTCGTTTTGCTTGCACTGCTAGATTTTGAATTCACCCCTGATGTTCTGCCTTTAGGAACTGGAGCATTTCCGTTTGTAACCGCACTATTAGCTGCCGATTGCGTTCCTTCATTCTGAGTTGCCTTCTTCGTGGCAGTTCCATTTACACTAGTGTCCAACTTTTTATTCGATGGTGCTTTTACTTTCCGTTCTGTTTTGGGGATGATGCCAGCAACCTGCATATGACTGTGGCAATATCCCCGCTCTTCACCTGAGGGAATGGCATTTAAACACTTTTGACTGTTGTTACGTGTAACATAACTACACTGCTTGAAAGGGGCTGACTTGTCTTCCAATATATGCCTGTAAAGAAAACCCACATAATGAAAATGACAACTCCAATAAGTCAACAATTTTGTCATTCATTTAACTGATCGACTTTTTACTGTGTGATTACCTAATGCAAAATGCATATCTGTTAAGACGTCTTTGACGGCACAACTTGCTGGAATAAGAACACAGTGGCTTGTTGTCCAATGGACTAAAATGAATGTTTTTCCCCTCAAACATTAGAAATAGTAAGATGGAAATTGACAACTGATTCTTAAGTTAAGACTGCCTTCACTAAAAACTAAAATGTTACTTCAACGTCTCAATATTCACGTAAACAAAATCACTCCATTGTTTTTTTGTTTTTAAAACAATATTTTGGTTACAGCTGATGGAGATTTCAGGTAGAATGCTCCGTTACAAAGACTTTCGTTTTTCATGATCAAAAATCCTCGAAAAATCAAAAATATAGATTCGTACTCCAGTTCTTAAGTAATAGTTCCAAATTCGCTGCAATTCAAGTTAAGTCTTATCGTAAATGTAACTTTGGTATTGTAAGACCTGCAAATTACAAGAAAAGTAAAATTACATCATGCGACATTATTATTCATAGCGTGTTTACGACTACATTGAATGATTAACATTGGAATTGAAACTAAATAACCAAAACTTGTTATAAAATTATTCGAAAGTCATTTATAGCATTAATTTCAAATGTGTGACGACGACGACACGCAATGTTTACATTCCACAAGCTAATAACGTGGTGGAATAAAGAAAAAGATAACTCAAATATACGCAATAATTAAAAACATTAAATGTTCCTTACCTTGTACCTTTTTTAAAAAATCAGTCGACGTTTTTGCTGTACAAATTAATAAACTAGAAAAAAATGAGGACAACGTCCCTTAAATCCTTAACTAGCTAAGTTTTTCCTGTGATGTGTGATGTGATGGTAAAAGGTTGTAAACCGTTTGAACTGTAGTCAACTTATCGTAAACGTAAACGTAATCGCCAAATTGTACAACGTTGATATTTAAATGTTTCCTAACGCGTAAATTAATTTAATGAATGAATCGACAGGATTGAGCACAAATTACAATTAGAATTCCCTCAATTTCACACAAGGAGGACTCGTGCGATGATGAACGACGTCTCTATCAATGAACTTGAGCGTAGTAGTAGTAAAAATAGTTTGATCTCCAGTCTTGAGTCGCCAGATGCCACTTGTGCTCTTCCTTTCTCCGCACCCTGCACGCAGTTACACAATTCACTTCATTCGTAACACTCCCATATGCTCGTATCCAACGAAATATACAGGGTAGCCTCAAACTAATTTATCCATTCTGTTCATTCGCTGACATTAGTAAGAAATATCAGGTTTTAAAACTATAGACTGAACTTTTTTAGCAAAAAATTCTATCTTTAGTAGATAGAAACAATTCCACTCTACGATATCAAAGGTTAATCAAAAAGTGAAGGTGCTATCGACAGTCAGCATTAATTCCCGTTTTGAATTTCATGTCCTGTTATCTCGAGTCGGTGCTTTTTTAAAGGTGAGCGACATAGCAGTGACATTACTTATTTACGATTATACGTCATTCCTGTACATATTTAAGAAAATTCACGATTGTCAATCATACGTGGCAGTAGCAAAACAAACAGATTAGAGTCTTTGCGTGGATGTTGATATTTTTATTTTATTACATATTGTTACAGACGTATTGACATCAACTAATATTTTCGTCAGACTCATAGTCAAAGTCAAGTGCGTGTAACATTACGTTACGTACGTTACGTGTGTCTGTGGGTCAGTGTGCATTGTTGTTGTACATTGGCAAGGTGAACGAGAACGTGATTTGGGCACGAGATGCGATTTACGTCATTATTGGGGTTTGGGGACACAGAATTGATAGAAGCAGCAGACACCTTTGGGCTCATGGTCATTGTTTCGTCAAATTGGAACACTTTTGCTTTTTATGCGTAAGTGAGCACATCTTTTCCCCGAATTTTCTTGGGAATAAAAAACCAAATTACCTCGTTTTTATGAAAATAACGTTTTAATCTTTTAATCGTGTTTTCGAATAACAGATTGCCACTACCAGCGTTGTAACACTACAAATTGACAAATGGGAAAGGATTTCGGCCATTTCGGAGCTTCTAGCAACGCAGATTAGAAAAGGTACGAGTGTAAAGTTTTTTTGTAGATATACGGATACACCATACACCTAAAAGAAATTGGCATAAACTAATAATGTTTTATTTAAAAATTATTTCTAGATTCCTTGGGCTTTTGAGACTCAATAGTCAGTTTACCAGAAGTCATGTTTTAAAACGACAAATTGTTTGTTGTAGTTGTAACGAAATTCATCGTTAGTAAGTTACTTGTACGGTATACTTATTTGCCGACAACTGAGAGGATTTAAAATTATATAGGGATAACTCTGAACTTTGTCGGACGTAGTAAGGTTGTATTTTGAGACGTATTGATTATGCTTCTGGATTTGTGGACTCTGGTAATTCTAGTAAGCGATGTAGTAGAATTTCTAGTCTACTGCTTTCAAAACGGACTGTCTCATCTGACGCTACCACTTATTGCGTGTAGTTTAGCATTTCTGGTTATTGTTTATTTTGCTTGGAGATCAACTGACATTCCAGAGTTACCTTCTCCACCCCGACCACCATATGTAATCACGATCCAGGGGAATACTTCTGTAAGACCTGGAGAATACGGTGCAAGTGCACAGACTTTAGCAGACGTTAGACTACTGAGCAGTGGTCCGTATTTAGAAAGTATCCTCCGACGTTATACTCCGTACCCAGTTCAAAATTCTCACCAACATAGTCGTATTGGCAACTCGGAACGTAATCGTCAGCAACGATCTTCTGGGATTGCAGCAGTAAATGGAACTAACTCTAATCAGGAAGAGGAAGAACCAATCCCTCCAGGTGGTTTCTTCAGTATATTTCGACGACATACGTATCGCCCAACAACTTTACCTCTACCTCTACCCATACCCACCTTACCACCCAGGCCACTAATTAGAGGAAGATTTAACACACCAAATCTTATAGTTTACCACCGGGTCAATGTTTATCATCATACAGCTACTTCTTCACAATCAGATTCGAATCAACCAAGTGTGTCGCAAGGTTTGAGTGCAGACGGTGGTGTTACTAGTCGTCCGTTGATTGCAACGACATCGACACCCACGTCTCAATCGAACATTACTATAAATCCTGTTGTGATTCCTGACACAGAATCCCCTCCTACAAGAATTCCTAGTCCAAGCTATTACCACCATTATCATCATCATCATCCCCCTAATGCCACAATTCACGATATTCGTATTGAAGATATAATTCGACCTGTGGTTCAAGCATCTCATGAATTGGTACAGGATTCCGTTCAAGTTGAATTACAAACTACAGATGAAGAATTATCTGTCGCAGAATACAGAAGAAGAAACAGACGGTTTAGAGTTTGATGCTGATGGTGGTGTAACTATTATTGAACCTAATCGTGTCTCAGAGTCAGGACGATTTCGACATTCTGCTTCTACTGTGCCAGTGTCAAATACAAGTTCAAGTACTCGTGAAATTGACCCTAGGAGCGACATGGCTTCAGCAAACAAATCTCCAAGTGGTGATGGAACCAGTGCGTCAACGAGTGCACCTGGTGGTTCCACACCGGAAGATGCAATGGAAGACGTGCACTTCTTTATCAGATTTTTAAATGATACACAAATTGAAGTCACTTCCCAGCTTAGCGAACGAGTTGCAGACTTTAAAAGGTAAGGCACATTTAGACATAATGCAAACCATAAACGTTGAACAACTTCTTTCATATCTTTAGGATTTATTACATCAAACATCAGTAATCTAAATCAAGCATGCTTTTAATTAATAGGCGTCACTTTGCTACCGAAATGGCTGAGAATAGACTCGTGAGACTGATCTTTAATGGAAGGGTACTGGATGACGACTCCAAGACTTTAAGGGATTCTGGTATTTTTGATCATTGTGTGGTCCATTGCGTGATAGTTAGTCGACCGCAACCTCAAGGTACAGTTCCTGCTCAAGCTGGCCAAACTTCAAATCGTGGTAGAGGTCCTGACCCAGGACTGTTCTTTGTGTCCATTATGGGAATCATCCTCATGTTTCTCTGGTTCATTTGTTTCCATTTCGGTCAACAACTATTTACTCAAAGTGCAGTGGTCTCACTTACAGTTCTCACGGCCATTTTTCTCATTGGACTGGTAGCGTTTTATTTACCCATCCAACCAACCAATGTGAATTAGTACCTTCTTAAATAGAGCTCAGAATTAACGATAACGATTACATTAACACTTCATAATTTAACCAACGCGTAATATATAGTAATATAAAAATTTAAACAACGTTAAAAATAGGGAACCTGCAATTTCAATGTCTCTTTATATAAACTACTGAACAGAGTCGTAAGCCTGTTGCAAAATGTATTCTTCAAAACGGTGCATATTACAGAGTTTTACCATACTATCATATAGTTATAAAATGAATTTATTGCTCCTTTGTCCTTTTGTTTTAAATCTTTAATTATTATTAATATGATTGTCGCGTACTTCTTCATGTAAACTGCAGTATATTTATACATTATACACGAAAGAGTAAGATGAACAAACTTGTGTGTGATACAAACTATTATTAAACCATAAAATGAATTAATGATACAAAGTTGATCCCATTAAATAAAACTTGTTGAATGCCAAAGCTATTAAGCAAATCCAACATTTTTTCTCTTGTCCTCGCAAACATAAACATTTAAAGTAATGCTCGAATGACCAAACAACCCAAAAACTTGTTCAAACCATGATGCATCGTCGCAGGGTGTGTTTAGAGTATCGTCGTACAATATCGCAATTCGCAATACATTCGCATTCTCGTTTGTCTCGCACATTTTATTAGCCAGATTTGCTGAAGTTACATAAATAGAAAGATAAGGTTATTGTGGTTAGGTCAGCAGACTTTTTCTTGATATGGAAAAATGCATGGAGAATGGTGATTTGCTGAAGTTACATAAATAGAAAGATAAGATTATTGTGGTTAGGTCAGCAGACTTTTTCTTGATATGGAAAAATGCATGGAGAATGGTATGGTTTATCGTGTATGGTACGTGGATTGCTGGCTTTGCTGGAGAAGATTGATGTTGGATTTTTTTTAAGAGCGACAACGTTTGCACAAGGACGATGCGATTGGGCTGGTACGTAAACAACACAAAACATACCTAGTAAAGTCTGCCATGTTGAGGTCTAGGGTTTATGGGGAGCAAGGAAGCACCTACTCTAACATCTGAGGGCGCCATGGCTTAGTTGGTTAAAGCGCCTGTCTAGTAAACAGGAGATCCCGGGTTCGAATCCCGGTGGTGCCTCGGATATATTTTTGCACTTTTTACAATTTTTTTAAGCATTCGCAGGGTTTCTCTATTATGCCAAGTGATTCCCACCTTCCTGCAATGGTATTTTTGTATTTTATTAGTTGGAGAGATTCCGGACAATTTTTTGAGATGGAGTCATTTGGGCAACGTGAGAAATATTCTTTTTAGTTTTAATTTATGGATTGTATATTCAATTTCATCTTGTTAATAATTGTATATTGATACCGCATTTCATATTTTTCGAGTTTGTCTGATTAATTCAAGGAACGACAAATGAAACAGTTGTTTCTGTTTGTGGTCACGGTCAGTGGTTTCATGACTGTCATGATCATGGTGTCTCATCATGAGTGTCATGACGAGTCTCATCCGTCATCCCGTATGGTGTCTTGGTCATGTCATGTCGCACACATTGCACAGAACCCCAATAACTTAATATTACGCTACTTTGTGTAGCAATTAACATTAACAATGTTCCATGCATATACTGTTGTTCTGTTCTTATAGGTCAGGTCTCTCTCATTTCAGCGATTCTCACTTTCTCACGTTGTTGCATAATATGTTTCTAGTGAACTTTTATGAATGGTACATAGGTTGTGACGAATCTGAACATCTATGATCAAAATGATCATTTAATATATAAATGATTAAATTATATTTCTTTATCACGATTATGCGCAATGGCATGGGCAGTAATGGAACTCAGTTTTTATTATTCAGGTCAAGTAATTGGAAACCGGTGTAAGCACAGAGCACAGTAAGCAGTCAAAAACCCTTTTAAGTATTGACGTAAGAGATACATAAATGATAAGACAAATTAGACAAAGGTGAATGTTGAACATAAACCGTAATAAATCAATGATCACATAATCACATAATCAGGTACAAAATCTCCTTAAAGGCAGTTTTATATGTTTAATCAAATATATTTCAATTCATGTTGCATTTACGTTGATTTTGTGATAAGCTGTTGCTAGAAGTCCTCTATAGTTCCATATGCTTCTGAAATCTTCAGGTTGTTGATTATACCCTGAGTCAACAGCTTTCACCCAGATTTCATGCTGGCCTTTGGCTAAATTAAGATTTTTGTCCCAAAGAACCCAGGACCAATTCCTTGCTTCCTTCTGTGGTTTAAATAGAACAGATTTGTTAGTTCGATTTCATTTTAGAGCTGCAGTAAAAATGAGATACGAACGAATATCGTATACCGTAGTGCTATGAGTAATATTGGCTATTTCCCACGTAGCCCCTTTATCTCTGGAGATTTCGACTCTTACAATTTTTCGACCACCTCCAGAATACGCATAACCTGTAGTCGTATCATATAATCGTACATCGTACCATTCCATGAGCAAGCTTAATCATTTATTAATCAATTAATGAATTATATCAATCAGTAATAATGGGGTCACCTTGTACTTTTGTTGCACCACTTTTGATTGCTTGACCATTTTCATGTGAGCAAATGTAAGATGTTACTGGAGTGTCCATAATTGCAGGGGCAGCGGAAAAGTCCACCGTGTCCATCGTCACTGACGGACTGAAGACTTTGTAATCTCTTTGCTGCCACGGGGACTGGGACTCTTGGTCGCTGATGATGATCCGACCTACATTAAGCAACGTTGAGTAGTACCAACTGCCAACACAACATTTGACATCTGATTTTAATTTTTTATACTAACTTAACCACTTGACGCTACGAGCTCCGACAATTCCGGGTAGGATTACGCGTACAGGAAATCCATGGTCCAATGGCAATGTTTTATCATTCATTTCGTATGCAAGTACAGCATTAAAATTTCCATCCAAAATATAAGACAAGGGCACTGAAGCGCCATAGCATTCTCCAGATTGATCGCTATCCATTCCTTCAAACTGAACATGAATTTTTTCTGGATTGGTATATTTTTCTGCATTGAATCCGGCGGATTTCAAAACGTCTCTAAGACTTGCACCACCCCATTTGGCATTTCCAATTGCACCTCCGGTCCAAGCTAAGCCTGCAACGTCTTTAGTTTTTCCCATATCAGATCGCCGATTTCCTCCACATTGAATTGCGGCTGAAATTTCAACTTTCGGAAATTTTTTGATTTCTTCGTAAGTCAAAATCTTTTCTTTCCGTATGTTGATTCCCTCGATTTCAAGTGTGTATGTTTTCATATCTACTTCTGGAACAGGCAAATGATTGCGCACGTAAAACAGATCGCTGTAACAGAAACAAAACGATAATAAGCCTGAAAAATAATGTCTCCCGGTGCCCTACCCACCAGATCTTTATTTATATATAATAACCTACTTGGGTGTGTAAAACTGTTCAGTTAAAATTGCTGGTGGTGTTTCACCATTGAACGGCTTCTTCAGCCTAGGGACCAAACAAGGATGTCTTCTTGGATCATTTGCGAAGGCGTCTTGTGATGATTCTACTTGCACAATGTCATCCTCTGCCAAGTTTCCAATACGGTACTTTTCAAGAATATTAAACACATCGGGACGTTGATGTACCGGGTACAGTTCCCAAAATGGCTCGAGTGATCCTCCAGCGGCCATCATTATACGATTCCCACCAGGGTGTTTTGCGACAAACTCCGTCACATCATACACACCATTTTTGAATGAAACCCATATCTAAAAATCAAAACGGGATCTCAAAGATTGAGGAAAGTTGATAACTCAAATCTTAAAATCCAACCCAACTAACCCGCTTCTCGGCATTGTAGTGCTCTGCTACGTCTGCTGACCGGTAAACTGGAAGATGACTTAAGGTAATTGAAGACTGCGTCTGTGCACCTGCAGCTGAAATGCAGTAAACCACTTTACTTTTAATATCGTTCAGTAACTTAATGATATCTTTAATCATCATCAACCATCGATTTGAGAATTTAAGCTTTATAATTTATATTATTGACATTATATATTATTATTTGTCATTATAAATCATGACATCATACCTTGAGATTGAACATGCCGATTTTTGTCATTGAGCAAATAATACGTCAATACTCCGGCTGCACCTACACCTACAATTTTTGCCCAAGTGTTATCAGATCTCTGATCTTTGGAAAATGAACTACTTTCTCCAATTGTTCCAGTTTGGGAATTTGATGAATGGGACGCTGACCGTGTTCGACTGTCACTGTATGAACGCCGATTTTGAAAGGTCAGCTGATTGATATCCAACGATCTTGAAAAATACCATAACTGTACAGACGTCGGTACTCTGCCCCTGTACGAAAATAATAATGAATTTTATATTTCTCAAAAAGAGTGAAAGTAGGAGAAAACTTTCAAACCTGGAAATATGCCTTGGAATCGTTTTCAAAATCATGGATGTAAATTGACGCTGCAATACCATCTTGATTCGCGTATTTCTTGCAAAATACGACTCTCGCGAATAACGAAAGACGTAAAACTGGTACACGTGCGTGCGTGTGCGTAAAACGTCGTGTGCTACGCTCCTCTCCTGTGCACAAGTGCAAATGTCAAAATGTACAAATAACTCCTACTTTAATTATAAAATTAAAGAATATTGCACTTTGCACTGTATAATATAGTGTTAGTTGTATATTGTATAACATCTCTCGTTGTCGTGTGTCTCATGAATCTCATCGTATGATGAGATAATGACTGATATAAAACTGATGTCGTTTTTGCTAAAGTCATGGACATTATATTTTTTACTGCCTTTGTAAGTTGTAACGTTCAAGGACGCCTGCACAAAACGACATGACAGAATTTGTGTTATGCAATTTGCGTAATCCCTAAAAGTAAATCCCTAGTCTTTATACAAGAATAAAAGGGAATAAAGAACTGACTGACGAGACTGACGACCGCCGTTTGGCAGTTGCATAAAGACTTATTTTGCTATTCATAGTTGGTTTCTAACTACATATTTTGCCTTTGAAAGCGTTTTCATAATATTTCATTTTAAATTCTGAGCAATAAGAGATGAATAGTGTTGTTTGTGAGTCGTGTTCGTAATTATTACGAACAGTGCGATGATGTGACGCCGTAACAAACATTACATTATGGTGCACTAATATGATATAGTTTCCTTCACTTCACCGATAGTTTAGTACTTAGTACAGTGCCTTTTGACTTTACTTTACCTTTTACCGTTTTTTACGCCGGTATTTTTACATTATCTTTGTGTAATGTAAATGTAATGTATAATCTGGAAATCTCAAAATCAAAACATTCGAAGTCATTAAAAACAAAAGGCTGATTCGGTAAACTCCGCAATGCTGAATATGGTGGTACAAACGCAAAGATCGTACAGCGCCATAGTCAATATTCAATGTTCAATATTTAATGAGATTTTAAGTACCACCGTACCGACTTTTAGACTTTATGGGTGTACAGTGTACAAGTGTACATTATCAAACGGTATCACAAACAGTAAATACACCAATCCCTTTACCCATGCCAAAGAAGTAGTACCTTCATTCATGCTCTTAAGAATATTTTTTCTAGACAGTAAATAGAAACCATTTTTTAAGCATCATTGTGCAGCAAATCTCTATCTCGTTGGTACACAAAGTTGAAGTAAAGTAATGCATTTTAATTTAGCTTAGAATGAAATAAAAACAAAAGTAAAACGCCAGTAAAGACTGTAAAGAGTAAAGTAAAATGCATGATAAAATCAAAAAATGCTTGGAATTGGAAGTTCATGGAATGAAAAAGAGACGTCCTCTTGCGTATTTGGCCTGGCTCAGGAACTATCGCATACAACGTCATAGAATAAGTCAAATATTTATACACACACGGAGAGGAGAAAAGTGAAAAGTAAAACTAAAACCCCCAATAGCCCAATCCCCAATCCCAAATGTTGGCGTACTACTGTGACTAGCCAGCTGACACAGTCATAACAAAAGGGAGGCAAGTGTATTAAAACAACGACTAGTTTTGGTCAATGTAGAAAGATCACAATTTTTCACAATTAATTATTATCTTCTTGTAGTCGTAGTGCGAAGAAAATTTCACTCGTTAGTGTCGTTAGTCCATGTTTTTAGTGGACTTGTACAGATTTATTTGCGTAAACTTTCGTCTATGAATTTTTTCTTTGTATGGATACGTTTGGGACAGTAGTTATTTTGCAGTCTTCAGATCTAGATAGTAGTAACAAACGAGTTGCGACAATGAGTAGTTCTATTGGGAACGATGTGAAAGTTTTGGAACATTCAACCTTGAAGGTTAGCGGACAAAGTGAACACAGAACACACTCCTTTACCTTTTAAATATTGTTTTTAGACTAATAATATAAGGACTCCGTAATCTTCTATGATCGACGTTTTATAGGTTCCTTATGAAGTTCTCAATAAAAAATTTCGAACAGCACAAAAAGTGATGGATCGAGAAGCTACTTATGTGTCAAATGCTGGGGCGGAAATTGAAAAACTCTTGGCGACCATTCCGCCAGACTACACATCGCCGCCCAGTTCCGTCAACATGTCGTCGGTGGAATATGGGGATGATGGGATGAGCAATGATCAGGTGGCAGAAACTGATATGGATTTTCGAACTTCTACAAATGAACGTATCATGATGGGAGTGAGTTTGGACAGCGAAACAATGATTGATGACAATAGTGAAAGTAACAGCAATAGCAATACAACAGACAAATCTTGTGGGTCGGATGTGGATACTCGGAGACCAAGGGGACCAAGAGGAAGTGATGTGGCCAAATTGTTGGGAACATTGGTCGAACGTCTAACTTCTTTAAAACGGAAGGTATTGTATTAATCAATAATCAATACAAATAAACTGTAAAACAAGAAACTGCATTTTTTTGTCATCATTGGTTATTATTGTAACGTTTTGTAACGTTTGTAGGCTGGAGAAAGCATTCAAGACGAGCTGGAAGCAGCTCGTGCAGTTCGTAAACGAAGCCAGCATTTGAAATCTTACATAAATGCAGAAGTGGCACCTTGCATTAAATTGACAGAGAATCTATCGTGTGCAATTTGGAAGAAGAGTCGTTTAAATAGAATGTTGGTTGATCATCTTCTAAGAGAAGGAATGTATGATACTGCAAAAATATTGTCGGATGATTTGTTATTGAATGAGCTAACTAATATTGATGTGAGTTATTTACATTAGATTCATGAGTTTGAGTTATGTAATAGTGCACAAATCTGTGTAAAATAAGTTCATGTTTTAATTTATAACATCATTCATTGATTTGTGCGAAGGTGTTTTGGGCCGCCAAAGAAGTGGAAGAATCTCTTAAACGACACGAGACAACGAGGATGGTAGCGTGGTGCTATGAAAATAAATCCAAATTGCGCAAGATTCGTTCTACTTTAGAACTTGAAATTCGGGTTCAGGAGTTCATTGAATTAGTTCAGAAAGGCAGGCGAGCCGAAGCAGTAAAACATGCAAGAAAATATTTGACCGACAGTGACGGACCGGAACATATCACTGCGGTTAAGAAATGCATGGGGTTATTGGCATTTCCAACTAGCACAAGTACGTTTATAATTTTACATTGTTTTCTATAATTATAATTCGCCGAGCAGTCGTTTGATAATTTTTTTGGACATTTTATAGAGCTGAGCACATACGCGGAACTGCTCAGTCCAGAGCGCTGGAATCATTTGATAACGCATTTCCGACAAGAGCACGCTCGTCTTTATCAGTTGGCTCCGACATCTGTTCTTGGAGCTGTTGTTCAAGCTGGTTTAGCATCCTTGAAGACACCGCAGTGTTACAGAGGTTCAACGAAGAACACCAACTGTCCAGTATGTACAGAACCACTGGCAACCCTCGCAAGTATACTTCCGTATGCTCACTGTGCTCATAGTCAATTGGTTTGTGCTATATCTGGAGAACCTTTGAATGAGAACAATCCTCCTCTCGTTCTTCCTAGTGGATATGTTTACGGAACACATTCTCTTCAAGAAATGGCGAGGACTAATGGTGGAAAGGTTATTTGTCCAAGAACGAGTCGTGTATTTTCGTTGTCTGAAGCTGAGAAAGTCTACGTAATGTAAAAGGTGTCAATGCATTTAAGGGGATCCTCTCCTCAGTTCTCCGACTGTAACTTTGTTTCCTTAATGAAATTATAAAAGTTGTGCTTTTAATCAATACATTTAATCACATTTAATTTAGTTCTTAGGCCTTAGCTGTCTTTTTGACTGCTCGAGGCATTTTTTATGCATTTGTGAATATTTATGCATTTATGGTTTTTAGGCTACGATAATCGATAATATATGATTATAACTCAATACATTCATGATTACTGGTTGGTTACATTGTTTGATTACACGTTAGTGGTATGATTTAACTTGTAATTACATGTTACAATTACAATAAATTACAATGTAAATGGATTTCCGGTTTCACAATGACAATAGCTTATAATAGCCATTAATAGCCTTCATGTTGTAAACTTTTTTGCGTCAATAAACCGAATTATATTCTCCCGACACATATTTTTAAAAAAAGTCTTCATCATCTTTCATGCGGTCAATGATTGCATTCACGTATCCGTCACTCGTACATTTTCCTCCAATATCGGGCGTTGCCTGAAAGTTAAGTGAAAGCACATTTAAATCCTCGAATTGAAAACTGGCGGCTTTAACTAATGAACATTAAAAGAACTACCTTTCCTTCCATAATAGCACCGTATGTTGCTCTTTTAATTTTGTCAGCGAAATAACCATGACTTATGTGATTTAGCATTTTTATAGCACAAAGTATAACCGCTGTTGGGTTGACTGTGTTCTTTCCAACGGCAGTCATATGCGCATGGCGAACCCCCTAGAAATTTTTAATTCACCAGTAGTTTGTAAAGGACTCTTTTGGTTGCAACGTTGGTAAGAATTTGATAACTAGCTCACAGGTTCAAATAAGGCACACTTATCAGAGTAACTTGTACTTGCTATCACTCCTGGACCACCAATGATTGCTGCTGCAAGGTTGTTCATAATGGCTCCGTACAAGTTCCCCATGACTATGACATCGAATTGATGAGGGTTAGAAACCAGTTGCATAGTTGCGTTGTCTATGATCATATTCTCAAATTCAATGGAAGGGTACCATTTAGAAACCTATCGGTATCATAATCACTTTTATGCAACTTTCTCAACTTTTGTCATGTTCGTTATGGAATTTTACAATGATCATTGCATTAATGATAATTAAAGTCGTTTTACCTCTTCACAGCAACTCAAGAAGAGCCCATCTCCTAGTTTCATGATATTAGCTTTATGAATAGCTGTCACTTTGCTGCGTTTGAACTTGGTAGCATGGTCGAATGCAAACTTAGCAATTTTCATGGATTTTTCACGAGTAACAATTTTATAGCATTCTACGACTCCAGGTACTATTTTATACAATTCATTTAAAGCTACCAACAGCTTATCAAGTTGACTGCATTTTTTTCATAAATGTTCCTAACCTGATTACCTGATTCATGTTCTTCCCCTGTGAATTCTCCTTCCGTTTGTTCTCTGATGGCAAGCAAGTCAGTGGGCTTATAACCCTGTCGCCAATATTTACTTGGTACTCCTGGAATGTAGTGAAAATGCGCCATATTTGCATACAGATTCAATTTTGTTCTATGGGAAATAGTAAGATAAGGTCACCGTTACAATTCATTATTAAGGAAAATTATAAGGAAGAACCAAATTAATAAATATGTTTATTTGGTTCGTTTATAATCAAAAGAGAAAGTAAAAACCACATTTCACCTTAATTGAAAACTCAAAGGTTTTTCTCTCAAGTCCTTCTCATTTGACAAAATGATTCCAGCTAAGCAAACCATTACAGTCACAAGCATTATTCTATTGAAACATTGGGTTTTCAAAAATTGACACATATAAATATATAATAGTGTTACGGTTTAAGACCTTGTACTTACCTTTGACGCCTATTGTGTTCTTATTAATGCTGTCGACAACGTTTTGAACAGTGCTAGGTTCATAAGCTGCGCGTACAGTCAATGTTTTATTACCAGGCTCATCGTTTGCATAATTAGAGAATTTTCATGAAACACTTACCGTCAACATTGACCCTTTCAAAAACAATTGGAGCACCGGATTGCTGAAATCAATCATTTATTATAGTATTAGAATGCTTGCTCAAAATTTGTAATATGTTAATATGTAAACAGTTCATCCTATAAAGTGTTCTAAAATCCTAACCTTGACTATTTCTTCCACATACATTGCAATTTCTGGACCCACCCCATGACCTGGAATCAGAGTACATGGAATTTGCTTCAAGTGCTCACCATTCTTAGTAATTGGTGAGGCTAACCGGGAACTGTATCTTGCTCCACGGCCCAGTAGTTTAATCGTTCCCTAATGAAATCGAGACTTTTAATTTCAGTTGTTCGCATTCGCAGGTTTAATGAAATACACACGTCTTTGAACTTAACACTTACCGTAAGTCTTGGTTTTATGGAGACAACTTGGGATATCATCATAAAAATTCTGTAAGTGGAAATTATACTTAATGTGTAATGAACAAATTAGTCGATTAAAACTGGGATTATGCTTTAACCAATGAGTGAAAGCATGTTAGAACATTAGTAGGAAACAGTCTGAATTTTCAGATGATTCAAGTGTTCGAATCACCAAAGAAACTCATCTAAAAATCATCTTAAAACTTATCACTTTATTATTGTGAAAGAGATTATCATTGTCAAAGTTTCAGCCAAAAGCATCGAAGTGAAGCAACACGATTGCATGCTTATATGAAAATCAATAATGTAATGCAATGATTAATGAAATGAATGAATGACAAAAAATACGATAATATTATACATTATACAAGGATTTCACAAGTCGACATTTGATTTATTTCGTATTATTGTCGAATTTTTACATTGTTCTTTAATTTTGCAATGTTGGTCAGGTCAGGAGTACTTTCACGTGTGGTTAAAGCTCGTTGCTTTCTCCAGCTTTCACTTAACTCATATCATGAATAAGCGAGTAACCATAATATTATATAGTATAACATTAGGAATTCATTGCTCATTCATTAGGTTTGTACACGTTTCAAAGTTACTGTTACATTGAATCGACATAAACTCGATTGCATGCATAAGGTGCCTTATTTGCTAAAATCTTATTTCATAAGAAGGATTAAATTGCTTTCGGAATTTTCTTTTCATATGACAAGGGTAAAAATTGAGACAACTAGGACGACGACAAACATAAACGTTGTATTGGGGATTTATTTGAAGTTGAGTCTTGTTAACAAATTAACGACTGTTCTAACTTCTAAAGTTCTAAAGCAATGTATATGAAGAACTGAGCCCTCGGCCCTCACCCCTCACTCAAGCCTCAAGTCAAGGATCTTAAATTATGACTACCGCAAAGAAATCTACGCGTACGAGTTTACCATCAATCAGCAGTTAGTACTTATTAGTAGCACCAATGAACGCAACGTGTAAATCTGGCAACGACTTTGGCAATTGACTACGACAGTGACAAGGACATTGACATTTAATCTTCAGAAATGGAACTTTTGTTCATTTAATTAGTGCATTTTGTTGATGACGGCGTAAATGAATTCCTTGCTTGTTGACTGTCCTCCGACGTCTTTAGTTAAACACTGTTTGTGATTTTTAAGCAAATTGATGAAAAACGTTAAATAATATAAAAAGTTAGATGCAAATGGTGCAAATGATTGTTGATTCCATTATGCTTTACCTTTCCAGTTGTGAGTACTTTGTCTATTGCTTTCCTGATCATTGTACCATGACTGTGGAGATTCACATGCTCGAGCATTTTGGCCGCACATAACAACATTGCTGTAGGGTTTGCCAAATTTTTGCCAATTGCCGATCCGTAAGTATGCCTTGCCCCCTGCGCGCGTTTCATAATCATGATATAACATGAGATTATTTCGCTATATTATACATGACATGACCCAAGAACTAAAATAATGTTCCTTACTGGTTCAAAAACTGCAGCATCCGACGAAAAACTTGCGCCAGGAACTACTCCAGCACCGCCGACTAGACCGCATCCAATATTGTCAACAATTGCACCATAAAGGTTCCCCATGACCAGAACATCATATTGATGTGGGTTTGAGACTAGTTGCATTGTGCAGTTGTCTATTATCACGCTTTCGAATTCGATTTTAGGATAGAGTTTAGACACCTAATACAAAATATTGCTTGAATAATGATCTTCAAATATTATAAGTTCTACGGAGCCAAGTTTTTTATTTATACCTCTTCGCATGTTCGTAAAAAAAGACCATCACCAAGTTTCATGATGTTGGCTTTATGAACCGCTGCAAAGTGACACATCGTGTAAGTTAGCGAAACATTACAACTTTCAATGATTTTAGTTAGGAATATGAACATTAGATATGTAATAGAAGGCAAATGATTGAGTAATTAATGTACCTGTTACTTTCTTGCGACCTTTCTTTACTGCATAATCAAAGGCAAACTTTGCGATTCGTCGCGACTTTTCTTCTGTGACAATTTTGTAGCATTCTACCACGCCGGGGACTATAAAATAAAGAAAAGAATTTAATACACCGGGTATACTTCATTTGTAAAGGTCATCAATGGGTCACCAACACAGGCACAGTACAACTATACAACGTGAGGGAACAAAGATATACGTTTTGTTTATGAATCAGAAGAAATTATGATTGGTTTGGTTGGTATTTATTGATTGATTATTGATTATTGAATGGATTTGCGATTTAAAGCTGGACTGATTGGCTATTTACTTGTTTCATGCTCTAAAGATGAGAATTCTCCTTCAGTTTGCTCACGAATCACGACAATATCAATGTCTTTATGTCTGGTTGGCATTGCTGGCAATGTCTTCAAGTGAACAACATTAGCAAAGAGATCCAAACGTGATCTTTAATGAAATGAATATCCATGTAAATTAATTTTAAGCGTACAGAAGACGGATGTAACATCTAACATGTAAAGGGTTATAGAACATAAGATGATAGCGTCTTGTTTGCATTTTGCAACATGAGACGACGATCTTACCTTAATTGATAGTTGAGTGAAGCTTTTTCGCCAGTAGTTGGACTAGCCAAAATACCTTTTCCATTCGTAAATAACAGTTACAAACATGTCTAACTAGAGAATTCTAAAAATGCTAAACCGTTTTATTTGCTTTATAATCACCTTTAATACATACTCCATTTTTTGCAATGCTTGCAACAACATCGTCAATGTTGGCACTCAGGCTGTATTGAATATCTGCAAAATCACATTTCAATCTGTAATCGTAATCATGCTTTAATTTAAATGGAAGCATAGTAATGGTGTTAGCCGACAAACTAAAACTTACCTGAGAGAAAATACGGTTCGAAGTCAACTGGAGCTCCAGATGCCTATAAATTAGTTAATAAGCTCATTTTGGTATTGCCTGATTGCCTCTATCAAAATCAGATTGAAACTGCTTTTATAATATAAACATTCAGTGTTACTTTCATGACTTCTTGCATACACTGCATAATTTCTGGGCCGACGCCGTCCCCAGGAATCAGTGTACATTTTGTGCGGTGCTCTCCTTTGGAGTCCTAGTTATTCAATATACCAAATGATATAATAATGATCAAATTCCAAATAAGGTTTAAAGCTCTTGTTCATAATGTCATAATAATCAATCAATTGTGAAGTACCGTTCCAAAATTCCGGGTTGAGCTTGAGGAGACACTTCTAATAACTTTCTGATTATGATGGTGAAAGCCGTTTAATGTTCCTCGTCTAAGTAGCTATAAAGCAAAATATAAATTAGGTTGTCTCAAGTTGCTTTATTCTTTGTGTAGTATGCTTTATTCCATTTATTTCTTGCTTAGCAGATAAAAGTTCACGATAGGCTAGGCGGGTAGGAAGGATAAAGGAAAGGAAGTGCTGAATTGCTTTCACTGTTCACTTGTTAATAATTCCAAATTCCAATTATAAGTGCATTTGTAGTGTTACTGTTACCTTCACCAGAGATCCCATAACTGGTCGAATATTAGCCATTATTATAGTAAATCCTTAAAATGACACTGAAAGATGAAGACGATCAAGAATACTGTAAGTAGTACATGAATGAAATTGCAAGTAATCCGAAAGACTAATTCAATTTATATATAGAAGCACAAGAAGCATCTCCGCCAATTCGGACGTGAGATTTCCTTTGCATGTTTCGATGTTGGTATTGCTGAATAGTACAGCGAGTGCAATTCTACAGCTGTGGATTGCGTTATGCCTTACGTGAGGTGAACCGAGTGAACTCCCTTGAGTATGCATGTAATCCGACACGCTGGAGATTAATGCAAGCATGCCAATGTCATAGTACACCTGTACACCCAACGACCCAACCCAATCATTCAATCCTTCATGTTGTTGCATGCATGTGGTGAAAGCAAAATAAAGAGACAAGTTTCAGCGAAACACGAATAAATGTTATTGTACATTCTTTTTATTGATACAACCAAACCCAAATGACAGCAGTGAATGACTGATCTAATCTAATATAATTGGATACCTAAAGCAATGGTTATGTGATTCTATGCTGTTTGACATTCACATAATTACTGGATAAGCATTAGGGGTGATACAAATGAAAGTTAATGATTCGATCATTTCGAAGTTAAACAACCGGCTATTATCATGAAATAATGTACAAAATGAGCGACATTGTAAAGCATAAACGCTGAATTTTTGACGTTGTATACCACAAATACCAGTTTGTAACTTAAAAATTTAGAAATAACCAATTATCCATTCATACAAATACAATTAATAAATTAGGATTTAAGGATGAATTCAGTTAAGATTACTTTTCTTTTAGAAAACTAATGAACTACATGAAATCTTCGTCATCTTCAGCCATTTCCTTAGCCAGCTCTAGATCTTGTTGCTCTCGTTCACGACGTTCCTCTGCTGATTCCAAGTCTTTGTTATAACTTTTGGGAGGATATCGCATTGCTTTCACACTCTGATTGTGAATGTTAAGACAGAACTCAATCCGCTGATGAAATGCATTTTGTGGTTCCTGAGTGCAGTACACATCCGTACGTTCTTTAGAAGCGATAAAACTACCTTCATGATCCACCACTGCTTCGATTACACCATCACGGATTGCCTGCACAAACGCCAAAAATTATGGTCATTAAATATTATTCTTATAGTCAACGAAACCTCAATCAATAACTGGGATATTAGTATTATGAACCTTAGCCACAATAAATTCAGTGTCTTCAGGATCTCGCAAGTCCAATTTTGCAGCAACATCTTGCAAGGAAATTTTGGAGTAACTGGTACTAATAGCTCTCAAACCAGTCTTAATTACATTGTGTCGAAGCCGTTGAATCAGGATGTAGGTGCGATCGTTTTGAAACACTCGTTCATTTTCATGAAGAACATTCGAGAACAAATCCAAACGCCCTTGTCGCACAGCTAGAAATAAGGAATTTGTCAACATTGAACTACGATTCCTAAATTACTAGTGTCATATAAAATGAACATGAGGATGACAAACCTTGTGTAAGCTGGAAATAAGGAGCAAGTGCTTGCTTCATATTCGCTTCATGAAACGTGGACCTCTCTGGAATATCGCCCAGTAAAAGCTCCACAGTAGTCAACAATTTCTGAACTGCTTGTTTAAATCCAATTGCAGAATTCTGAGGAGCCTTTCTCAAAGCCTGCATCAAATGCTTTTGAGCAGCCGAGTAATCCAACTGCACCGACTTGATTTTACCCATGTAAAACAGAAATCTCGCCCATTCATTGTTGCTCGCAGCTTCTGGAAAGGTGCTCTTTGACACCAGCTTGTCAGCCTACAAATAAAGTTATGTTATAGTTA
Organism: Harlomillsia oculata; assembly: GCA_019776145.1. Taxonomy (NCBI): domain Eukaryota; kingdom Metazoa; phylum Arthropoda; class Collembola; order Entomobryomorpha; family Oncopoduridae; genus Harlomillsia; species Harlomillsia oculata. The sequence goes on along the minus strand of JABASF010000176.1, from coordinate 11,910 downwards.
TAAAACAGTTGGATTGATATTTAAATGAAAGCAAACTCATGAACTCAAACTCAAACCATACATTTTGTACATGTTTACCTGATCATACAAATTATAATGCAAGTAATTCCGAAGGAGACAATTTATAAGCACAGCCTGACCCTCGTAATCATTGCGAAGAGTCGCAGTTCGAAGACGGGCATGCAGTTGAGGTCGAATCTGGTCAAGTTTATCATCCAGTTCATATGCTCGGGAATAATAAAAGTAGCATCGAGCAGCAACATAATCCAGAGATCGCCGATTATGGGTTTTCAACTTTTGCATTAATTGATCTATAAACAAGACAAAAATCATATCATTACCAGACGTGGCAACAATTTTAACTGCACAACAGTCAAGCCTCAAGTATTTACCAGCACAGTCACGTGCATCCTTCACACGCTTATTATCCAGAAGACGAAGCAATATAAGAAGATGAATGTACGCATCAACCTCCGGAAGTAGCGGAGTATTCGCTGCTCGACCAGCCCTTAATTTGGGAATTGGTGGAGAAGGTACGGACTCGTCAGTATCAGTATCCATCGCCTGTTGTATTAATTTTGTAAGTCAGTAAGTTCAAAGAATAATCTATATATACTTCTAACTAACAAATAAAAACCGATAAATGTAATCTATAACTCTATTACACTTACATCTTCAATGAACGCATTGAGAGCATCCCGTTCCTTGGCAGAGTGTGTGTAATATCCCTGGACCACACGACGAGACACTGCAGGTGTCAACTTTTTACGGGTATTGGCCAAACACCGAAGAACCCGCAAGCTGAATCGGAAGTCTTTCCCATACACAGCCTTTTCCAATAATTTCACCTGTTCGCGAATGTCTACGGGACAAATACAATTGTAATTCAATGTGCTTTGCTTTTGCTACAAACATGAACATGAAAGAATTTTGACACAAAGTACCAGTTACAGTACAAAGAAAACCTTACCTTCAATAGTGAGCAAGTCGGAATCCTTCTTGGTTTCCGGTTCCGTAGTCACCGGAGTTTCCGCGTCCTTCATCTCTACGTCGGTGCTTTCAACCATCTTCTCTAATTCGAAACACTAATGAATTTGAAACACGAATTTAGCAGTGAAAACGCGAAAAGTATATCATTCAAAGTGAGAAAACCGACTACAACTGATGTACGAACGAACGACAGCCAGCAATGACTGAAATGAAATGTTGCTGAGTAATATATTGAGAGCTTGCAAGTCGGCGCTTCACATGGAAGTTCTGCGCGGACAGCTTCGAAAGGAATGGTTCCTTTTCATTGGGCTACTCCACTTTCGTCAATGGAATTCTCAGAATTCTCCAAACTTGACGACAGAATTTTTAGCAAAGTTCCACTGTTCCTGTTCCACTACCAATTTTTAAAAAGTAAGTTCATTCCACAGTACTACAACAGTTTCCAGTTAAAAGTTTTGATGTGTTGGGCCCTTCTTCGGCAATTATTTTGTGTTTACTTTCTAGTTATATACTTTCATCAGTAAACGTTGATTGAATATTGAATATAGCTACTTTTTAAATTGATTTATAGTATCAACTTGAACTTATATTTGAGAATAATTTATTGTATTATATTATTATTGTTTGTTTTTAATTTTCAGGCTGAAATTGTATCGGAGGATTAGTTTCTGATGGAAGTCTTAAGTTTTCAAATGTTGATAATGTCGACATGACAAATCAAGAAGTGAATTAGCATTATTTTTGTGGAATCTGCGACAAATTCACTACGAAGATCGGAGGATTACTACTTGTACGACTTGTACTAGCCGAGCCCTAACAAGGTGGACAATTCCTGCAAAGTCACGAAGATTTGTACTCCATGTTACTTGGGAGCTTAGGTTTTATGGTTAAAAAACGAAAATTTGACCAGACGTTGTTGCAGATGTGCTTGTTAATGTAATGGATATCGAAGAGGCAATTGAAGATTCGGAAAGCTTTTCAGAAATTGTAGGAGTAAGTTACGCAAGTGGTCTTGGGCTTAATCCAGAACCAGTGATTGTACGCGGTTGCGGGAATTTGACAGTGTTTGGACTCAACAATCGTTTCAAATCCGACTTTCCCCCTGCATTGTTGGCTCGTGTGGCTCCGGAAGAATTTCAGGCTACTGTGGAGAAAGTGAATTCATTACTAAGGAAAGCTCTACCTCTTCAAATGAAATGGATCATTTTCGGATGTCTATGTTGTTGTTGCACGCTCGGATGTTCGTTTTGGCCTGTCATTTGCATGAGCAAGAAAACTAGATTGTCCATTGAGAAATTGTTGGAGTGGGAGAATTCTCATTTGTACCGACGGCTTGGGCTCAAATGGCGACTGGCTCAGATGCACATGGACTCCTCGTCTATGCTTGAATACGTCCTCGTCATTGACTTTATCCCAAAGTGTAATTTGTACAAACCAGACTAAAACAACTGCTCATTCATCAAGAGCTCAACGTTTTTATTTTTTATCGCGCAAAAACCTTTTGTCAGCCGAATTGTTTTTTATAGTCACTTTGAACTGAAGCACTAATCACATCACATCACAAGTCAATTTGACGACGGCCAATGCACACGTTTTAATAATGCTCAGTCAGTGCTAACTTTGCAGTTGTTTTTCATTTTATTGCCTAATTTCATTCCAGATTAATTTATCTCTATTGTAAGGTATAAGTCGTGCTTTGAATATTGACTGTCTTCACATTATGAACTTATAAAACTAAGCCATCAACGTAAAAGCTAACATTAACTGCATTGCATCAGTACTGTACGATAAACTTTAAGTGTTTAATTCAGTGTGAAACAATAGCTTTTTGTTGATTGTGCCGTGTTACTTTTCAAAATGTCTACGGAGACTACACGTAATTGCGACGACGAAGCGAATTGTGAAAAGATGGAAGATTCCAAGAAACCAGACCGGACTTTATTGGATCGTTATGACAAGAACTTTGGTGCACATTTACGAGATATGATTTTGACCCAGGGGATTCAAGAACCAATTCGATTCAGGAGTGTCCATAAAGACTGGGACCCATGCACATGGTCGTTAAGCGATTGGGGTGAACTTTTTAAAAGTCAGAAGCTAAGTGTGAGATATGGACGACAGCAATGGGATAGTTTGGTACGTTAAGTTAAGAATGAGATCAATGATCATTTTGAATTTAGTTGAATAGTATACTTTAATAGTAAAGATTAATAAATAATCGTATTTATTTGTTTGTTACAGCAACCTCAATGGGAAAGTGATTGTGGTAAAATTGATCTCACCTGGAAAGAAATGGTTGATTGGCTAAAAGGGGAATTCACTTTCAAGGCGGAAGTAACTGCTCACAATTCGTGGGTATATTATGATTACAAGTACTTACCGGATGTTTTTCATATGAAATCCTCAGATGAGAAAGACTTTCTGAAAGTACGATACAGTATTTAATAATGGTGGAAACTCAAAGACTTTGGTTGTCGACTGTAATTTAATGATGGGACTCTTCTATTCAACAGCTTATCTGCTCAATTGAAAATCTAAAGAAAAAGTTTTCATGGTCAAAATTAGGATTTCCGGATCGAAATGGCGACCATTCTACTTTGTGGGTTGGAACGCTCGGCTCGTATACTCCATGTCATTTTGACACGTACTCTTGTAATCTTATTTGTCAGGTTTATGGACGGTAAGTTGTCAGTATTAATCTGTCGCTTGAAATTCGAAATTTTGCTTAGCAGTTGCATCGTTCAGGTTGAAAATAAGCTGGGATAATGTGTATAGGAAAACTTGGTTACTGTTTCCTCCTGAAGATACGGAGTATTTGCATCCTACTCGAGTTCCTTATGAGGAGTCTAGTGTTTACAGTCGCATCAACTTCGCCTCCAGCAAAGGAATGCGCCCATACTCAGAAGGTAAATGACGTTTGTTTGCCACTTTCTGTCATGTCATAAGTATAAAATGTTTTAAAAAAGGAACCACATGAAATGACAACATGACGTATCTTACAGATCTGGGGAAGTGTAAACCACGGAAAATCACTTTGGAACCTGGTGATTGTTTATTTGTTCCAGCGAAATGGTGGCACTTTGTTAGATCTGATGACTTTTCGATAAGTATTAATACATGGATTGAGCTGGTAAACTAAATGTAACAAAAAGAATTCGCGTTTGATAAACTTTATTATAATTATTCAACGATTCTGTAACATTTGTAGCAAGATGATCATTTGACACGAATCGAAGAGGCTGTACTAAGATCCATCGTTTCTGCAGTGGCCAATACTTCGTTTCCTGAAACAACCGAAAAAATCTTAAATCCCAACGAGGTGTGTATTTGAGAAGAATATTATAGCCTGTATAATTCATTTTGTGTGAAATATTAGGAAACGTCCTAAAAGTTTTATTTCATTTACAGATGGATATAACAGAATTTACTGAAGTTGACATTAATGATCTCTTGAAGTCGGCCGCAACTGCATTTTCTCAAAGTCAAATGAAGAGCAAGGATTCTATGTATGAACATCAAGATAGTGCTACTTCTGATCTGAATGACATAGAAGTCAAGTTTTCTAAAGAAACTGCTGGTAGTGGTACTACAACTTCTTGTGTTTTGGAAAAATCGATTGGACCGAGTCCTAAACGGATGAAGACCTGTCACATTTCCTGGTCATTAGAAGAGCTGATAACAAAGTGTCCGTTGGTTGAGAAGTTAACCACAATTTCTCCTTCGATTCTGTTCCCCCCTGAAGATGATTCTGACACTGCAACGGGTGATGGTGAATCGTCAGTAGATAGCGCACATCAAGTAGTGGACACTTCTGACTCATCGGTCAAGCTTGCGAAAAACAATGAGGGGTCCAAAGTCCCGTCGTATATTTATCATCTTCTGAATGCCATCGGACATCCAGAAGTTCTTAAACAAATCTCAAGTCAGTTTTTTAAAAATGTTACAAGTTCTTCGAGTAACACTTAACACTTAACACTACTTAAATTGTGTATCGTCTACCGTTTACGTGAAATAGATTACGAGTTACTACACTTTAGAAATCATCAGTGACGCGTAGGACGTAGCACAATTCGAATGTTAGTTTTTATTCGTAATGACTATGTCGTAAAGAACAATGATCAATGCGATTGCACGGAATTTAACCAGTACACAAGTACACTGCATGGAATTTGCTACTAGAAGTAGCAGTGTACTTACCCAATTACTAACATTACATAGATTGACCAACGTGTAAACTTCGAATGGAACACGAAAGACAATCTTTTGTTATTTGACAATTTGGTAAAACACCGAATATTTACCGTACACTTGATTAATTCTCTATAATCTTTATTTAACTGGAATAAGAATGGAGAAATGCATACCAAATTTAATTTTCTTATTCTTTTCATATTGTCGTTCTTTTAAATTATTGTAGTTAATCTTTATTTTACTGTGACACATTTGTTTTGTAAAATGTAACGTTGTGTGTGAGAATCATTAATGCAATTTGTACTACTTACTCAATTAATTTGATAGTTGCGTAATATAATTGTGACTAAATGCTTAAAACGTACGTATTATGAAATGAATCGCCCTACATTAATCGAATGTAAGTAACATAAAATTAGTTTACTTCAAGGAACGGCGAAGGAACGTGTTATTTGCGTAACGTTTCAGTTTTCGTATCTTGTTGGAAAACTATATATATATTTATGAAATTGAAATTAAATTAAAATGCAATTCACCAAAGTATAAAATTGCTGTAATCGTAATGTGTTTTTTATTACGTGGCAAGTTTTCTTCAGACAATCCTTATTTTCTCAAGCGGTTTACAATAATACGACGCTTGCTTTTATACATGTACAGGATGTACAGTACAGAGCTCACATAGAAGCATTAAAATAATGAATTATGCCTATCATTGCATTTTTAAACTCTAAAACTCAGTAGAGAACAGTAAAATATTTTAACGTGTCATAAAATGCAGTCAGGAGCATTCGTTGTATCGTTCTTCGACTCAGATTCAAAATTACATTTCTCCACAGAAGAAAAGAGGAATACGGGGAGCATTCGTTACATGCCCAAACTCAACTTTTACAACTAATATATACACGTACAACGAAGAGAATTAATAATATTTTGTTAACTTATATTATGTGATGAGATGAGTTCACTGAAAATATTCCAGAGACTTCATGCAATCAGCTGCCTAAGATACAAAAACAACTTCTTTGTGAGACCTGCGTTACATTCTTTGCAGTACACCTCAAAATTGCTAATCTTAATCTTACTTAAGACGCACATACTATTAATAATTCATCAATAAGTTAAGAAATAACAAACGTTTAAAAAGTGATGGTCCAAAAGCGAGGAATCATTTGTTGTGGCAGTTCATACTTCATAAACTTCATATACGAATTGTAAGATACAATAGAATGATACTTATAATAAAATGATAGCATTGAAATGGAATCTTAAAAATTGGAAACATTAGCAATTTTATGATCTCATGGACATCCTAGATATGGAATGAAGACAGTAAAATTAAAACCGGAACGTAAACATAAAACACGAAACAAATTAATGATAAACAGACAAACAATTAGACAGATCGAACTGAGTTTTTAAAGGATTGTTAAAAGAACTAATCGGCGCACTCAAAATTGCAATAAAATCTGCTACTTATATTGCAAAATGCAAATCATATTTAGCATAATAAAATGATCGTGAAACCTGAATTTAGACTGAAGTAAACTACCCTGCTGGCAACTGGCATTCCACCAATATATTCTTCAGGTCTACATTTCGGCACTTTGTTCGCTTCACTCTGATTTGTTGAACAACCAAGTTTAATCAAATCTATACTAACTCCCTACTACTAATGATTTGATGGAGGGAAGACGATTTTCATTAATTTGTAATAATAATTCTTATAGTTTTAGTACGTTTTACCATGACCTCTCTTCTCAACAGTTCACTCGGTATAATTGTTAAAACTTAAAACTAAAATAATTTGAGTTTACAAACATTAGATTAGTTACAAAACTTTTTAGCCATATTTTATAATAGTTAATATAATTATTGCTTTCCTTTAGTTGGATGTCTCCAACTTTATTTGACACTTTGAACAAAGCTATGGCGGCCTTACAAACTTCGTTCGTACCGCAAACTTGTTAAAAATTCATAGGCAATTAAATTACGTACAACATACAAATTATGCTTTAAAATGTTCTTTAAATCTTTACTTCTTAAGGACACATAAAATAATTTGACTACTCAAATTACTTTCAAGTGGCAGGCTCACTTATATATGTCGTCAGCTATTTAGGCAATGCAATATGTATTGTTATAGGTATTGACTTAATGTCGAATTCTATAGTTTTAGTGTCAGTTATTCTATTATTGATTTTCTACTGTTAGTACCATCATAACGTCCTACGGCTAACTCTGGTTAAACTTTATTGTTGTATAAACAAATTTCTCACAGCTAGTTGGCAGGAGACACATAATTCGCCGGCAGCATTCCACGTTTTCCAGATCTCTGAATAGTTCCTGTTAGCCATCCTTCGTCCACCTACACAATGCACAAGGTTAATTAACCATTGTTATTTAAAATAATACCAACTTCTTAACGATGATATCAATGTCATGTAAATCTTACTGATGTGCAATCGATGATCAAGTCTCCATCTGAAAAGCTGACTTCGTCGACGTCTTGTGCTTCATAGTCATACAAAGCACGATAACAAATTCCACTTGAAGGAGGATAATGCCCGTGACCATGCATCGATGGTTGTTGATGATGAGGCTGACTTCTCGCTTGTGCTTGACCCCCTTGTTGTCCACGATTATAACCGTGGCTTGAACTACTTGGTATACGTCCTGTAACAGCCTGCTGAAAGATTAATCAAATAAATTTTATAGTCAGCAAAGCAATACACATTATCAAAACTCAAAACAGACTACTGTTGATTTACCTGAGTCGCTCTATGCTGTTCATGTTGCGACCCATAGTAATTATTCATCGGATCATAATCTGCTATGGATCCTGGCTTTCTTGAGTTTGAATTCACTGTAAACACATACACTTCTTTTATTGCTTTTTAATGTTATTGATTAGTGATTACGTGACTAGAAACGTTGAGAATGAAAAACAAACCTGCTCCATCCGAAGAGTAAATTACATTTGGTTGACCCCTGGATGAATATGGAGAAGGACCACCGGATCCATGATTCATGTGTTGTCCATGATATTGTTGAGACGCAACTTGTTGATGGTGATGATGTTGTTGTTGTTGTTGTTGTTGCTGGTAATGGTGCTGTTGTTGCTGTTGCTGCTGTTGTTGGTGTTGACGTTGATGCGAGTGATTGTACCCATCATCATGGTGGTAATTATTTGCACTTCTACTTGACCCATACGATGAAGCATTGGACATCGGAGGTTGACCATAATTTGCTTGTTGGTGATGATGAGAAGTTGGTGCTGTCTGCGGTGTTGGCAGAGATGACAACTCGTCCATATATGATGGACTTTTCGGTTTACTCACTCCATTCCGATTTCTCTCCCCTTCTCCAAGAGTTCGTTTCTGTTCCATCATAGCTTTCTTTTCCAAATCTCCATGATAAGCTACATTGCTGATGATTTTTGTGTTTTGCCTAATTCGCAATGATTCTGGGTCATCAACCACTGGGGTGAATTTTCCTTTTGACTTTTCAAATTCGGCATGATATGCAGCCTTTCAAAAATATAAATGTATACATAAATGTACAAAGTTCATTTCATAAAAACTGAAAAGGTTGCAGAAGGAAACGGGAACGGGATGTCCAATAAAAAAAAAGTACATAGGAGAAGATAGGACTAAAGAGTAAAGACTAATGAACTTCGAACTCTCTAAATTCAGTTTTAATTACCATCCCTGTCGTTTACGTTATGTCAACTTTTGAAAAACTAGGCTAGTACTATACTATAATACATGAGACATTCACATCAAGTCGAAGGTATGAAGTCATGAAGGCATCATCAGAGACACATCCAAACCAACCTTAACATTTATATTCTTTTACGATGCAAGGAGGATGAAAGAATGCAATGCTAATGTAGCCAAGTCATTACGGTAAATACGAATTCCTGTTGAGTTGTTGACAGCCCGCTGGAGATAACTGAAATGTCAGGTAACTGTGCGCAGTATACCTTGTAACTTTTACATTGTTGGACGTCATTAAAACAGAACAGTACTAAAATTCGTAGCCTATAAAACAATGAAGCATTATAAACCTCATAAATCTATACTTATGGTTCCCTCATTCCTTCTGTCAACACAAACGTCAAACAAATATAGAGCAGGGCTTTGCACCCTTTTATCTGTGGTTCATATCAGAGCTGTCAGCTCTCCTAACTTTGTGTTTAACGGGCTTCGTTCAAGAGAAAGTAAGCCGCTTTGAAAATCTCGACGCAACAACATTATTTTTATTGTACTATCGATAAAACGAAAACGCAAACAGGAAAACAACGATGAAATGAAATTGTATGTGCGTATGCGTGCTTCACACAGTCACATTTCACATCCTCTGTGCTACAAACAAAATAGTTGTTGAGCATAAAGGCTACAAATGGTTTCGACGAACTATAAAACACATTCCAGAAGTAGACTTCTAACCTTCAATTTAACTACTGATTACAGAGGATAACTATGATAACACCGCACGTCAGAGTTAGCATTACTGTTTATACAGTATTCCATTCATCATGTCTAACAGATAAAAATACGAACAACACGTAAACACACGACCACAAACTACCAAAGAGAATGCAAAACATTTTGTGTTATTATGTGTTACATCGCTCCGTTCATAATGAGCTCTACTTTTATGGGATGAGAGTCTTGATGAGAGTAGAGATCATAAGATAAACTTACATTGGACTGGATTTTGGTATTTTCCTGAATCCGCTTCAACTCAGGTGTTTCCGCAACCGTTGTTGCTTTGGCTTTTGGTATGTGCCTGCAATTTGAACAATAAAGAATATTAACAAGTCTTTTCACGCGAACATCGGATCAAATGAAGTCATCGTCATCCTGAACATTCGCATTCACGTTCATGCATCGCCATGTTATCAGAAGTCTACTCCGTGAAGAAGCAAAAAAGGAAGAAAATGCAACTATGAGGAAAACATGAAAAATTGTCTTCTTCTTTTATGATTTCACAAACAGTACTTGCACCACGTACCCCTTACCGCTTCAACGAATAGGAAGTTTGCAGCTGTGTAATCCTAAATCTTGAATATTATGACTTTTGACTATTTATACGAGACGAGACGTACCACGTACAACTTGTTTGTGACTGTTTGTTTGGATACATGCTCACTTAATTCACATTCGCATTCGCAAAAGTTACAAACCAAGCTCCAAACAAAGTAGTGTACGGATGTTATGAAAACACAATAGAAAAGAACATGCAGTTGACAGTTCTACCAAATATGAACAATTGTCATTCAACAACAAAAGAAAGTCCAGTTCAAAGTCTGAACATGTCGAAAATGCCATATCGTCATAGTCATATGCAATCTAAACTCCAAAGAACAACAAAACTTACGCCTCGCAATAGGGCAACTTGTTAAATCCTTTATAGGTCTTCATATTAAGAGTCATTCCACATTCGTGGCATTTAAAACATCCTTTGTGCCAAGTCTGAAATAAAACATCAAAAATGATTGAATTAGTAAAGTTTTCTATATATTTTAGTTTAGCGTAACATTATAAGCCCAACTATAGTATAAACAGATTATCCTCATCCACTTTCCACTATAGTCATAGTAGACTTAGTAGACCTACCATTACCATCAACAAAATCAACATAAACTATCCGATATTATAGTTGCATTAACATCCATGAAAGATCTACGCCCCTTTATACTGCAATGTACGAGTATAGTAACGAAACGATGCACTCGATTAGAATGCACATGCACGGAAACGGATGAATTTCGGATGAAGACCTGCACGCTGAACATAGTCAAATCATGGTTGACGGAAAATGTTCATGGAAAGTATGTATGGTGTAAGTATAAGCAGTACATATAACGAATATTTTGGAGAGGACCCTCTTGACGAAATAATAATCAAATGCCAACCGAACCATTCCGTTGAAACACCCAACCCAAATTTTAAACCGTAAAGTTGTTGTCAAGATTTTTATTTGTGAATAAAAATGAAGAGCCGGAACCAACACCCTTTTCTAATGGGGCTCCCCCCATCAACTTGAACATGATAATTCAACGATTCAACCGAATTCTTCCTTTCACATGCTTGTCTAAAGTCTAACTATGAAAGCTGTAAAACGATAGACTACAGGCCACATGGAAAACCACGATGACATCAAAAGACCATCAGCATCAATCACTTCATTACATCGTTCGACACAGTACAAATAAACGAATGCGTCTTTTTTACGCATTAGGAAGAGAAATCAGCATCAAGCATTAAAGCGAAAGACAGGGCATTTGATGGTATTCTGGTGAAACTGAAATTTTAATATTTTTGACTCGACATAATATAAAAAACACCTCCTCCGCCTCGGTTAAAAAGCTCTCAAAAACTTGAACAAAAACGTCAAAAAATATGAAACGAATGCTAGCTTGAATACTTTTACATGTCACTTGTCATCTTTGTCATGATTATTTATGATCCTCACGCACATCTACGAGAAAATGTCTCATGACTCGTTAAAATCAATTGGATCTGACACCTCTATTTTTAACAAGCTGAAGCAGACAAATCAAGATCATTTCAACATTCCCATTCCCATTCGTTACATAAACTAACAAATGGATTGATCATGAATGAAATGATAGAATCCTTTTCTTGACTACAGCTTTGTAAATGCACGATACGAAAACATTTCGTTGAAACTCAAGTTTTCGCATCGACCTTTTTCATTTAT
>JABASF010000175.1:0-58731 GCA_019776145.1 Harlomillsia oculata | reverse complement strand
GCAGGGGAAATACATACGCCAAAGTTCATTCAAATAAAGGGGCCTTTGGCTATTTATGTAGAGATGCCTCAGTTGTTTTCTCTCTATTTGAGACAATGGATATAATGTAATCTAGCCGAAACGGAGTAAAAGAGGAAAGACGATGAAAAAGGCTGACCAGGCAAAAAAGTAAATTACTCACACCTGGACTTTCTAAACGCATTACTCTTTCCTCTTGCACTTTCCTTGCATCTGAAGTTCATTTTTTTCATTTCGTCCTTTTCCAAATATATAACTAGGCTGATGTGTTTCAATACGTAAAGTAAAATCTCAAAGATTCCATTCTCAAAGTATTCACTGGTTTATACGATCGATACAGTCGTATAGTCGTATTACAAATGCAATATGAAAATTCGCTGTCGCACGTTGCCCCATGAGTAAAGATACTAGCACAGTACGTACAGCCAGGAATGTGCGACAGGTGGTGAAATAGTACAGAACAAGTGGAACCTTTTCAACCCTCGCAACGTCGCAACCTTACTTGGTCGAATTCCAATACAATAATATTAAAGGGTTCAAGGAGTTATTGTTTGATTGTTCTGTATTGAAAATCAATGCCACCATCAATACGAAGTCACTCTTCAATTATCCTTAAGGGACTATTGAAGATCTACGGTCGAGGACGAAAGGAGGGTCTTCATTGTTGAGCTTTGTTGCTCTGCAACCTCCGATCAACTTTACTCTTGGGATTGGGATTACACGTAGCGTAGCATATCAATTTAATAATAGTAAGCAGGTTTTCAAAGGTTCACTATAAGTATTATATTTACCATTGCATATAACACGGATAGAGGTGAATAGGTGAACCCAAGTTCGTTTGTCTGAACCAGGAAAAGTGAATCCATTAATAACGTTGAGAGAGGGTTGGCTATTCTTGCAGTATGCAGCTCTCCAAAACGTAACCCAAAATTCTCTGATTCTTCATTTCTTTTCCCGACTAAGGCATGAAAAATGGAGCAATTTCCATTCATCTAACTGGTTTTAAAAATGGGGGAAATGACACAAGACAGCTATAAATGACACTTTTGCTCCCATCTTGCACCAGCTAGATAAGATTTTCATGTCTTTCCAAAAAACGAAGTTTGCAAGTGTGAAAAAACGGGGGGAAAAGAATGGGACAGCTATCTCGAATTTAAAATTCCTCGGGCTAATTTCAAAAAAGTTGAGTGGTTGGCCGACCTGAAAGTTTTTTGTACTGGAAAAACGGTAAAAGGTAATAGTTTGCGGAGACGAGGACTTTATAAGAATTGTAATTACTCATTTCATATCCCAAGAAAAAGTATAGAAGGAAAAGAAGTTATTCGTCAAGCTCAACGTTTCAAGTATAGCTTAAGCGGTTGTGAGGTCTTTTTAAAAATTTACGAAGCGCAATCTTGCTCAACCAGATTCAAAAAGTGCCTGACTTAGCACCTTGTCAAGACTACTTTTGCACACAAAACCAAAATCCTGTTTTATTTTTCCGTACTCTTTAAAATACGTTTACACTCATTTTACTTTCTTTCCGCCTTTTGCATTTGCAGACAAATCTGACACATTACATTTTTAAAACATCGCCAATTTTATATTTTGGTAAAGTATTAATTTATTATATTAATTTTTGAACCCGCTCAGACATATAGTAATGAAATTACGAAATATATAATATTCATAAAGATGGGTCAGGGCTTGAAATCAATACTTAATTAACTGGGAAGCAAAGGCCAATAATGCTGTGCCACGGACGAGACCCGAAAAAGTATCTCATAAAATGATAAAGACGGGTGGAGCCGAATGTTTGCACATTATTGGCAGTAGTCAACTTCTTTCGTTCTTTCCCCATGTGCCATGCCATGACTTGTTATAAATTGTTGTCTTTCTTATAAAATTCAGAAGGAAGACTTGACTTCGCTTCATCTTTGCCTTGTCATAAATGACTCCGAAGAACAAGTAAAGGGAAAATGGATGATAAGAGGTATCACGTCAACATGTCCACGGACGAAAAAGAAAAGTCTGAATAGTAGTAAAAGGTTCTCGGGTACGACGAAGCACACATTGACTTTTTAATATAAGTTTTTTAATAAAGATTTTTTCCTTGGGTGAGCTCTCTTGTAGACGACTTGACTCTACTCCTTCGTCTAGCCTCAGTTGCCCTTAATTAATTTTTTTAATAAACCCATTTTCCTTCTTTCTCTCTCACTCCATCTCTTCTCCACGGCACTTTTCCCCTTTTGAGCCTGCTTCTTTTTTTAGGTTCCTTTGGGTTATTGCTTCCCTTCCTGGATGCGTCCACCCGTTCATAATAAGTGAATTATTAAAAAACAAACGACCCCTCTCCCAACGGGCAGGCAAGGGAAAAATGTGTCGATTTTATTAAAATGAGACAGCAAAAAACAGGCAAATCAAATACCAAAGCTCGGACATCCACTTATCTACTTATTAATAATCTTTTGTCGCTCTTCTCTTTTTCAATCAGTGCGACAAAGTGTGTTGCGCATTCTTTCACTACTTTCTTAATAGTGTAAATCACCGACGGAATTCAGTGCATGAGGTCAATATTGCAAATGTTCTACAAGCTTACGTACGTTGTGCATGTAAGGAACCTAAAATGTTCCTGCAAATCCGCACCTGTTCGTAATTTTTAATAATTAATTACAGTTAATGAATAAATGAATGAATAAACTTTTGTTCTTAAGAAATTCTGGGAATTCTTAAGACAAAACAACAGTTTTTCAGTCATGTTGAATTTAAATACAGGTGGCAACAAGAGTCTGCATAAATAAATGAGAAATGCAACACAAAACATAAAAGCTCTGGTTCTTTTTTAGCTTTGTATTGTATAGTACTGTGTTTAACACCTAAGGTCCTGAAACTTGAGGAGGCCGTTCTTGTCGTCGACAATATATCAACATAATCAAAATAAAACATTTGTAAAGTAGACTCAAATTACAGGAGATTCTTTTCTGTATATGATGCTAAATAGACTTATGGTATTATATTATGGACTATGGACTATGAGAAAAACAGGGCTGAGACAACAGAGAGCAGAAACTCGAAGACGAGCACTTGTACACACTTGCAGTACCTGTAAGAAGTATTGCATGGTCTATTTGATATTGCCGTACAGGAGGATAAGGTGCAATGTGTACGAAGAGAAAAAGAGAAGGTTTTAAAAATATGCAAATTCGGTGCGGAGGAGAGATTAAAAAAGGAAGAAGGAGAAGATGAAAAAGAAGACAGCGGAGATGAAGATGGAAGGGACGACCCGGGCGGAATGGAGAATCAGAAGAAAAAACAAGAAGTAGGTCTAGCGCCGGTTTTTACCTCTTCGAGCCTATGAGCATCATCATTATTCGCGTCCTGTGTCTCTCTTTCTCATCTCTTATGCTTTTCTTCTTTTTTCTAGCCACGTATGTTGTTGGGGTGGATAGATGTACACAAGCACTGGTGGAAACAAGCCTGCTTTCCTTGCTTTAGCTCCTGGAAAAAGTTTTGATGTTTTAATGAAGTTTTCTTTTTCGGAGTGAGAGATTTCCTCCAGAACTGGCATTGCATATATAGGGATTCATGCTGAGAGATTCCAGACGGAAAAGCTTCAGTCTTTTATCATTATATATAGCAAAGTCTCAGACTGTCTCCTGATGATCACCTCTTTCTTCTTTTCCAAAAGAACAACAGAGTCAGTCGGGAAAGATTCCAGGGAAAAAATAACAGCGTAAAAATAATGAACGAGATCAAAATCTAAAGCAAACTTGGCATCATTAATTTTTCAAAGTCTCCTTTTCCCTTGCTTTTCTCTTCTTTTTCTTTTTTACTTGTCCGACAACTTAAAACGGGACTCTTCTTAGCACTTTGTGTTTTAGTCCCATTTTCACGTCTTTTTGCACTCTTTACTTGCTCTTTGCCAAGAAATCCTATTCTTTTCACTCTTCAATTTTCAGTATAAATGAAACAAACGTCAACGTTGTACGGAATCAGACTTGCTTTGTACTATAACCATAAAGAAACGGAATTTATGCAGTACATAAGCCGAAAACAAAGAGTAGGAGACGAACCGTCACAACATGTGCTCAATGTGTACTACAACGTCTCATACTCGTAAGTTGTGCGTGAAACTTGTCATCATTAGCTTCAAAGAAGAATCACAAAACTTTAGGACGCAATTGTGCTGACAACAAACTGGAACACTGGATTTAAAGGAAACATATTAAAGGCCAGCCCAGTGGCATGTCCAGTGAGATGATGTCTTTAGAGTTTAAAAAACCTTGCCTCTTTGACAGCACCAACAAAAGACCGTTACAAGAAGATTGCGTTGAATGGGCTCAGATAACAAATTAGTTATGACCCCTGTCGTCCAAACTGCCCTAGTAATTGACATGAATGTACTTTACGAGTCACATTAGTCTGCGGAAGCAGAGGTAAAAAAAGTGCCTCTGAAAATTGATTAGAGGGAATTTATATGCCGAGGAGCAGGCTGCACCCAAAACAAACATGACATAACAATAACCATCACAAGCACATTTAGACAGATTCCTCGTGTTTGTCTCGCATCGCATTAGCATCATAGTGCCCAACATAGCGCCAGACCTTTAGTTCAGACGGGACACGACCGCTTCAGACTGTCCTGAGAGTCCTCACTTCCCCATGAGACCCTTTCCCAGCCAACTTGCTCTCCTGAATAATCTTCTGGTTCATTTTTTGTAGCAATTAAGGCCTACTCTTGGGATCCCAGATCCCACCTGTTTCCATTACAAAATCACCTTTTGTATTCATTTCTCTCCGCGGCCTACTCGGTCATTTTTGCTTCTAAGGTTCTAAGTAAAATGGGTAGCACTGGAGTTTATGGCCACCCTCACATTCGCAAATGAGTTTTTTCTGCTACATCGTACATGCACTTTAAATGGACTACGGCAATTAGGATTTTCTAATTCAGTTTCTAAAAAAGAAGAAAAATGGATACAAACAACAATTTAAATATATTTTTTGATTTTGATGAACGTGCTCGTAAGACGGCTGAGAAATGAAATACTAAAGGAATTTGGCACGCGGAGTCAAAATCACGAAAGGAACCATTACATCTCAATCATTGTGGCGAGGCGTAATTAGCTCAAACCACTTTGTCCCATTTGTCAGTGTCCTATTTGCTCCTGCCGTTAGAGAAAGTCGGAGTTCCCCTTGTCTCACCTTTTTTCTTATGCACGACATGACGAGTCTGGGTATTCACGACTGAAATCGCCGCCCGCCATATTTTTCCTCCGGAGCTTCCATTTCCTTGTCTCCCGGGAACCGCACCCGAACCCATTCCACATTACATTACGATATTACGTGATCCATTAAGCAGAGCAGTTCAATTTTTCCTCAATATTCGTTTAGACTTAGACTTCGACGAGTATGCAAAAGCCAGCAGACCGTGTTTTCTAAAAAGCTTTTCCCCAACAAAGTCTGACGTTCAGCGGAAATGTTTTATCATTCTAGACCATAGGTTTTCGCCGATGCTGCTCCCATGTGGTTTTATCTCATTATATTCCCTCCATTTTCCTGATTATATTTAACAATATCAGAAAGAATAATATAATATATGGCGTTTCGCACAATAATATTTTGATCTTCTGAGTCCTTAGCTCCTTTGTAGTTTCGGGTACTTAATGTTTTTCGGACTGTTTTTGAGCCTTTCAAAAGTAAAACAGACCCGAAACGTAATTCGGTTAACCTCAATATTATCCATTTCCTTTAAACTTACATTAAAATAGGATCCCAGTTGAGTGTAGGAGAGAGGATGTGACTAAAAAGTAACGTTAGATCGTCCATCGGTTTCAAGATTTCACGTCATGGTTGACGTTGACAGGAAACCCGAAAATTGTTTTCGTCATAACGAATTTTAGAAGTCCACGTGTATGGCACAGCCAAAATTGATATTTCAAGAGCTTAGCGTGCCACTCTGCTGCTACTACTAGGTATTATTGGCATTGGTTGTCAACATGATTCTTTCACCTTTCCTGCTCATGGCGGAAACCAAAACAGAGTAAAGATAGAATAAAATGTCATGCGGCACTTCCTGTTCCTACTTTTTCCATTCCGTCATAAAATCAAGTAAAATGAACTTCCACAAGCAAACTTTGCGTACATAGTAGAAAAGAAAGGACCCCTTTCACATGCAAGTTATGCTCTCAGAACCATCATCATCACCCATTAAATAGTAGAACAGCACCGACTCAGAAGAATGAGAACTTTGATAATAATTCTCCATGTGTGTATGCGGCTTCTCAACATTTTTCCGAGAACCGAAAATGTAGTGATTGAAGCCGTATGGTACAATGCTAAAGTGTAGTGTACCTTTGTCTTCATTCTCGTAGTCGCCAATAAAACTCCCATTTCTTTCCGTCCGAGATTTGCTCAGGCAAAATATACTAAAAAGAGAGAAAATGTGATTAGTAAAATGAACTTCCACAAGCAAACTTTGCGTACATAGTAGAAAAGAAAGGACCCCTTTCACATGCAAGTTATGCTCTCAGAACCATCATCATCACCCATTAAAGAGTAGAACAGCACCAACTCAGAAGAATGAGAACTTTGATAATAATTCCCCATGTGTGTATGCGGCTTCTCAACATTTTTCCGAGAACCGAAAATGTAGTGATTGAAGCCGTATGGAACAATCGTACTATGCTAAAGTGTAGTGTACCTTTGTCTTCATTCTCGTAGTCGCCAATAAAACTCCCATTTCTTTCCGTCCGAGATTTGCTCAGGCAAAATATACTAAAAAGAGAGAAAATGTGATGCCATAAATGTTTCTTTGACTCTGTATGAGTACCTCCCATTACCAACTTTCCTAGGGTGAAACAAAGCCATTATTCCTCCGATCTGGGTTACACTTTTCCATCCTATTTTGCTTTTTTTATATTTTGTAAATGCTTTCATTTCCTTTTTTGTTGCTCAGCTTGAAGCTGGAATAGTTGGAATATGATATTTCTTTTCGTAGTATGTACTATAAAAGGCAAGCCCACATTTTTCCAATTTCAAATCACTATTGCATTGTGATAAGAAATAGGGTGAATAATTTGATTGAAACCTGGCAAGGCATGCTCTGATTGCCCAGTGGATAAACTGGAGTTGAGATTTCATCTTTATCTAGAGAAGATTCAGTGACGAAAAAAGCAATTACTTTTCCCCTTTTAATTACGTTTTTATCGAAACCCTAGTAAAACGGACCGATTCGATGCGACTATTTTTTACGAGCTCATATCATCATTTTGGCTTGAAGACTGCCACTTTTGCACTCTGTATGGCAGTTAAAAGAGAAATGCCTTTGCGTCCCATGTACAAACGGACTAATGTTCTTGATGATGATGATGATAGTTGATATGCAAGGGTAAAAGAGCGTCACAAAAAATTTATGCGAGTGATGGAACAGCGTCTCTCTGTTTATTTCCTGACTTGTTTTTACGACACCGCTTAATTCGCATTATAATGAAACGTCGGACTTGCATTCATGTGCGATCGCGACTTTGAGTTGTGCGATTGTACCAATGGCACAACCCCGTCTTTTTGTGTCTTTAGTACTGTGTTACACTTCATGTAGAAAGTTTTAAGGGATAAGTCCCATCCTGGCAGGGAACCACATAAAATTGAAAGCAAAGAATAAAAAGAAAGAGTGGAAAAAATGGATTGACTCCTCTAAATCAAATGGTATGAAGACACGTTTTACGACCCATTTCCTATTGTACTACATTTCTCATTCATTACGACTCCATTAGCTTTACTCTATTCGAAATGTAATAATGGTCAATGAATATGTTTGGTCACAGTCATTATAAAAGACACAACTCCTTTCAAAAAAGTTTTTAAAAGACAAAATGTCTTTGTGTGCAGTGTGTGTTTGCCAAAACGAAGATGGTCTCTTCTCTCGTCTTACTGTCGTTTTTGAGTACGTCATAAAACGGAGCATTACAAACATTATGCATTAGGATGTCTCTCTCTTTCCTTGCATTGAAGAACATTAAGAATATAATTCATTTCTGAAAAAAATATATATTTGAGTCTGAAGAAAGCTCTTTGGTAGGAGCTATGAAAAAGCGAAATCTAAAGACAAAGACGAAGTTATTCTTCGTAAAAAGGAAATGGTGTGTTTTTCATGAGGCAAAGAGAGACGACGAACTCTCCATGTGAGCATCCGGACTCAATGGAAGGGATGGGTCGTTGATACCCGGGTAAGAAAGGCACGCCCTGGTTACCCCACACCCTGAAAAAATGGAAGACCCTTCATCTTCCTCCATTTTTTGTATCGGAAAGAATGTAACGGTAATAGCAATAACGCATACTATGAAATCGACGTCACCCTCGGCCAGGAAAATATTCAATTCGTTTGCTCTTGCAGCGGAAAATTAAAAGTGGAACAAGCACTCTGTTTGGACAAACCATGGGAAATTGTATAGGATTAATATTTACTGTTTTTACCATATGTGCGTCTCAACTCGTATGTCGTGTTTGCATTCTGGAGTTTGCAGTTAAAACAGACTGATGTTGTGTCGAGACTCTTTGCAATAAATAATGCTACAAAAAGGAGATTTTCGTATTACACAAAATATCAATGCTTCGGAACCAGAGTGAGTTTGCAAAATGCAAAATTACAATACCAATACAAACAAAGTAAAAACAAACCAAAGAATTCCGTTTTCAAATTGTTGTTCTCATAACTAGAATTTATAGGATGTTTATGTTATGAAGCCGTGTCAATTTTCAGTCTCAATTCATAACAACTCTTGTGTACACTTCCGCCAGTCAAAATATTGACGGATAAAAAGCTAAATGACCGTCGACTGTACATATGAGTAACCCGGTTTTGGTAGAGATAGTTAATAAAAAATGCATGCTAATGTGTCTGGGTTTTGTATTTCATGTAAACAATATGACATTCGTATAGTAGCAATGCCCCTTTTTAGGTTTCTTTTTGTTTTCGCACAAATTTTTATGAATCGAGAAATGAACGAACCCTCTAGAGAAGATGAGATCAGAAAGGCAGAAAAATATAGCATTGTTTTGACTTACCAGTGTGAAGACGAGTATGCTGCTGGACATGAGAAAGTTGTTTGAAGCGTCGGTCACAATAGGAGCATTTGTAAGGTTTTTCTCCGGTGTGGACTCGAATATGCTGCACCAGCTGATGATTGGATGAGAAAGACTTGAGACACTGCTGGCATTGATGCGGTTTGGAGATTGCCCCACTCTCGGAACCGGATGAAGAGCCGGCTCTCAAGAGCGGATGCTGACTTGCCAGATGATGATGTTGACTCTGGACTTGTTGGGCCGCAGCCGCGACTTGTTGTTGTTGCTGCAACTGCATCGCAGACTTGTGCATGAAAATCTGTCGGAAACACACAAATTCAAACCCCCAAAATTATTAGACTTGTCATCAATTCATAAATGAGAATCTATTCACTTCAAGAGGTTGAAAACAACTCCATTAACAAGAGAGAACATGCATCTTCAAGCTTTTTGTTTCCTTTCTCTTTAGAAATGAGCTTGAAATTGCCTTTCTTTTCATGAATCTAATAAGTTCGGATTGGGCTTGTCCAAATATTATTATCAATATAGTATGCTTTTCCTTATTTCCCAGTTCTTCTCTCAAAGGACCAGAGGATGAACCTAATAATGTGAGTTTTGAAAACGACGCATTATGAAAATTGAGGGCACGACGCACAAGAGCGCTTGGCAGAAATCTAGTAAAAACTCAAAGGCGGTTTCCTTATTTGCTTTTCGGTTGGACTGATGTCAAAATGTCCTGACTCATTAATAAAGCTCCATTTTTTTAAATGCAAAAAGCGGATAGTTTGACATGCAAATTAAGAAAAGATAGAAAGAAAATGCCTACAGCTTCATGAAGAGGTCTGATTGTACACCTTTTTGATCTTCCGCAAGAAGGAATATGGAAAGAAAAGGGGAAAAGCGTTAGCCTGCACTTCCACGACTCAAACCCAAAACTCATGTAATATAACGTGCTTGCTCTTTGTTTATTTTTCATCATAGAAGTCATGAAAATGAGCAAAGCGAAGACAAATAGACTAGGTTTTTGGTAAAAAATTCATCATTCTGATAGTTTGAGGCCGCGTCGTAATTTCGGGAAGCCCCAATGACACAGCAGAGTTAGCTATAGCTTTCTACGAAAAAAAGTATTTCCCCCTTCATTCTCTAGTAAAAAGTGAGCTGCCAACTTTTCTTTTCAAGAGCCAATCGTCGCTTCCACGACTTTTCCCAACAAGTCAAATCAAGACTCAAAAGTCAAACGAACCAGTAGAAGAGAAAAGAGTGAAGAAAGAAAGGCAATAACATCTAGAAGAACTCATTCCACACGTCCTCTTTCTTTTTCCCTTGTCTTTCTCCAATTCACTTTTTTACAGTTTTCACTCTGACTTGTGTTTCAGTTTCCATTCTTTCCCTTTTATATGAACGAACCACAAGCTTTATAAACGTATAAAACTTATGTATATAAAAGGATACCTTTCTTGTTCGTACGTAAAAAGGACGGAAAGGTTCTTTTATATGAAAAAAGAGCTACAAAACAACTTTTTCTTTTCATTTCTTGTCTCTCCAGCATTTCTTTTTTGTTCACGTTTGTTTCAACTTAATATCAAGTTAACACGCTCAGCTACATCGTGAAACACCTGCTCAGATTTAATTTAATTCTATTTTGGGAATAGTTTTTTTTAATTGGATGAAAAATTTTCCATTTCATTTTTTGGTTCACAAATCCGGAAACAGAATTTCAAAAAATGAATCATTCCACTTTCCACTCTTTTATTATTTCAAGGGCATGACGGTTTGCATTTAACACAAAAGAGGTCTTAACTTAACAAAGTTGTTATAATATTACAATAGTCATAAAATATTTTTCCAAAGTGAAGATTATTTTGAGGGGAAAGTAAAAAGGGGTAGCAGTAGCAATAGACAAAAGACATTGACAGACGCCTTTTTCCATGATCATGACATAAAGGGAATAAATTTCCATTCTCTTTCTCTACGCCACAGATGACATGGTTAAAAGTTGAGGTTGGCAAGAGAAAAGAAAAAGTGAGAATAGAATGGAAACTTTTTTGATTTCCCATATATGACTCGGAACTCATGAAGATTTTGATAAGTTGGAGGGTATAGGGGAAGAAAATAGAAGAGTATTTTTTTGGAGAAAAGGCGCTGAAAAAGTTTGCGTCGTCGACAAGACCCTTTTTTACCATTCACATTTTGGCAGTGATATCTTTCTCTTCATGCCTTTGACTTTGAATTTCTCAAGGAGACTTGAGACGAGAGTTTTTTTTCAGAGGGAAGATTCTAACTGAAAAAATTACTTTTGTCAAGAAGTGCTAATTTCCCTCACTCTCCTTGAGTGATGGTGAAAAGGGAAAAAGTCTTGTGACTCTCAAAACATTTCCATCCAATCCAATTATGGCCTTACTCCATTCGGAAAAATAATTGAGTTATCAACTTACAACAAACGCACTCATCTTTTATACAAAATTAGGGATTTTATTGCACATCCACTTTACTTTTAATAAGCTTATTGGTTTGTTTCCAAACACCTAATAAGCAATAAAATTTTGCAGATACCATTAAAATACCATTTTACACAGGGTTCAGGTTTATTTATATAGGACTACTGACGAGACAAAAAAATTGATGATTCCATGAGCGTTTGGCGTGTGCCTATCAAATACAGAAGGCAATATTATGTGACTCAAAAACTGAATTCCAATCCAATCCTCCGTTGCGGCAAACGAAAAAAGATTAGTTCCTTCCCTTATTCGGTTTCAATGAAAAACGTGAGTCAAATATCAAAACATCCCTTTCTCGTAATAAAAAATTTTCATGCTGTTAACTGAAGCCGTACTATACGAACAAATATCGTCTCATTTTTATCTCTTGAAGCAATAAAAATGCAAAATATATGAGTTTCATGAAGGGAGAAAAGGGAAGTTCCCCACAACGAAATTGTGAGCTTCATCGACTAGATTGTCTTTGTTCCAATATGGAAACCAGTTAGTTAATGGCCACTAATGGACTTCATAGTCACCCAGCTCTTTTGCTCCATCGGTAGTCATCGTCCTTCGTTCTGACTGAAATCATAAATATCTACTCATTTTGATTTACAATTTTGTGCACTCTCAACAACATCTCTATAAGGCCATAAATAGCGTCATTGCAGCTGAAACATCACCCAGCATCAGGTTCATTTTGTGCTTCAGTTTGCAAATTGCATGGTCTGAAGAAACATTGAGCGACACATAAGTTAGCACGTAATAAGCGAATCCATAATGGATAGATAAATATGATCCATTGTTTATGTTCTTCAAGTGTACCAGGCAAATATTTGCAGGCATCATCTTATTTCACAACTTTGTCTCGTCTTGAGCTCATCAAATGTCAAATGTACCTTCGTAAAATGTGACCAAAATATAAACATAACAAAAACAAGATATGTTTTGAGCATGGGAAAAATGAAATGTTCAAGTTGATATTATTAAGACTGAGAATTCCCTGGTCAATTTTTTTTAATTTGATGTGTCACTCGTCCCCAAATGAAGGTGGACCCATTTTCTAGCATGACTCACAAAAATGAGAGGGGAGAAAAATGCGTAAGGGGAGGCAGAAAAACTTTTAAAAAAATGTCCGCTGGAGTATGAACCAGTGTCTGCCTTCAAGTACACTCGGCACAATATATACATGGGCAGAAGCACAAAAACACATTTAGCAGAACATGAGAAGGGGAGAGTGCCACTCCGGGATTTCATCATCACATCAACCCGGCTCGATCAATTTTATATGAGCGTGGGTCGTTCCGCAAGAAAAATACAGCAAGTCGTCCACATATAGGCAGATCACCCTGCCCGGGTAAAAAAATGCTCTGCCCTCCTCAGCTCCCGGCGCATTTTTTTCCGGTTCCACGCATGGGGAAAAAGTTCCTGCACCAATCCTAACACTAGAGCTTATACAACTATGCACACGTATTTAAGTTTCTACTCTGGCGATTTGAACTGAAGGCTTTCTTTCTCTTATCTTTGTTCATATGGGCCGCAAGCCATGGTCCCAGTGATTCCAGACACTAGTGCGCTACTACTAGAGCAAAATTGGATTTTTCTATAAAATTGGATGCACTTGCCATAATTCTCCTAAAAGAAATAAACGGTCCTTGTGTTTGTCAAGCAGAACTGAAGGAGGGGCTTGAGCGTAATGCCATTAAAATCCTTTTGTATACCAAAAGGGTCTTGTGCGTTTTGCTGAATTGTATTATTTGTTGTCTCACCGGAGGCCAGAATTCAAAGTACAATAATAATAATGCAAAACGTGCAATTGTCCACATGTCTACATGATCTAAAACGCATTTCGTCTCGGCGACAATTTTCAGAGTACACTTATTTCTTTGTTTGAATTTTACACATTGCATGTTAGAAGGTGAGCAGGATACATCCGCAAGTAATTTCAAAAAGGCGTCACTCCTGCCCGCATTTTACCGGTTTTCCTAATGAACCCTTATTCTCCATTATTAGAAATGTCTACGAATGTGCACAACAGTCATTCGCTCGAGAAAAATGACAGAGAGTGACGATAAGCCGTGAAGCAAACAACACCCTTCTTGAGAATGGAGCAGAAAGCAGAACACGATCAATTGTGCTGTCAAAATGTTTATCTGGGTATTTAAGCTTCGTCAGCCTGCCAATTAGGAATTGTGAGAGACACCCAGGTTTTTAGAAAAATTCATTTCTTTTCGTGTTTCTTTCGGATTACACTTTTGGACTTTTAGGGATCAAAAACTTTCTAACGGATGTATAATACGCTATAAAACAATCCTGTGCTATGTATAATAGTATCATGCTTTGCATGACCCAAAACAAATCTTGCACACAGAAAAGAAAATGTAGCTTACACGCCTACACTTGCTCAAAAAAGCGTAAAATTACGTAGGACGACGAGGAAAATGAAACGACAGTGAAAACCATTCCTCTATTATTTTTTGGTGTTTACTGCCAAAAGAATAANATCTTGCACACAGAAAAGAAAATGTAGTTTACACGCCTACACTTGCTCAAAAAAGCGTAAAATTACGTAGGACGACGAGGAAAATGAAACGACAGTGAAAACCATTCCTCTATTATTTTTTGGTGTTTACTGCCAAAAGAATAAATGACAAGAGAACGATTGCAAGTTTGTGAATAAATGGGCAAGGCGCCGGAAAACGTGAGTTTCTTTTGCTTTCGCCAGCGAACAAAATCACAGCTTGACGTCTTTCCAGACAACGACAAGAAAGAAAAAGCAATGCTTCTCCTAGTAAAAACTGCATGTTCCATACCCAGTACATTTTTCCCATAGCCTTAGCTATATATGAGAAGTTAGAAAAAGGGAACAGTACTAGACATTTTACATTTTATTATAGAGAAAAAGCTATCGTATAATAAGTAGGAAAAGCCTAAAGCCTCATATGATCACACAATGAATAGGTAAAGAATAAGAATGAAAGTGAGAATATATCATGACGTTGCTGAGTGGTTGTTGGGGCCAAAGAGTGCAAAAGACACGGATTTTTGCATGCAAGTGTGAAAAATGAATGGAGACGAGAGTGAAAGAGCAAGAGAGAGTGAGACCATAAATAAAAGTGTCTCTCGGCGCTTTCTCGGGAAGAGAGCAGAGCTCATGGACAGAAAAGGCTTTTTGCCTGTGTCGTCAACGTGCCGCAGTCATGGAAAGAAAACAAAAAGAAAATAGGCACGCAGAGAGTGCAGAAGGGATGTTAAATATGAATTTCATGTCGACTCATGTCAGACTCGTCCAACCGAAAATTCCTTTTGTGGAACACACCAAGCCGAAAAATGAGGGAAACAAGGAAACAACCCCTTCAAATCTCCACACTTTTCCGTCCTCTGTGTATCAATGAAGCAATCCATTTACACCTTATAAATATTACGCATTACACAAGTTGTATATGTGTATTGTGCACTTAAAATCCTATCCTACACTTTATCTTTTACTTGCTTCTTCTGTATACAAAATGTCCTCCTCGATCGTTGTAATTCAAAATCAAATATTCAAAGAATTCTTCCACGATGAACTTTCCTTTGTAATGGCACAACTACATCCTTATTAAATACATAACAAACACGTTACACAAAGATTAAAAGAATAGGTCGTTATTCGTTATCATCGACACAAAAACCATCATCTGAAGCTTATTTCCAAGAATGATGCAGACATGCCATGACTCATTCATTCACGATCTACTCAAATTGTCTAGACTTTTTAATAAGCATTTTTATACGCAGTTTCTCCCATTGCTTTCGCTCAACAAGGTAACACTTTACTTCATTAGTCAGCTACAGTAAAACTGTGGAACGTCATACGAAATTAAGTCAACTCTAAGCGATACTATAGTTGACTTTGATACGTTCAACTAAAAATGAATCGTGAAATGCATAAAGGAGGAATCACAATCACGACTTTGAAAATACACGCTCATAAATCCTAGTTGTCACTTGTGGTTTTGGGGGAAATGTGATTTTCATCTGGTGCATGACAACTGTCGGTGCATGTGCTGACCAAAAATTAATTGGTCACCCTAAACCTCTCATATTTCATAAATGACAAAAAGTCCTGCCAAAAATCCTGACGTCTTTCTTAACAACAAATTCCAACCAAATCCAAAAATTTTATCTTTTCATCTTCAGAAACTCGTACGAGGCACGCAATGCGAAAAAATTATTACTATTCAAAACATATTCTCCGTATTTCACGATGGGTTTTTATTCATCTTAGTGGAAAAAGCCAGGATGCGTGTGTTGTGAAACTTGAAACTTGATCAAGTTTTTATAAAACTCCTAAAAATACAGATAGTGTTTGAAATCGGTTGCATTTCGGTTCTACAAAAGTTCAAGGTTAACATTGTTCTTGATTCTTGGCGGATTTTCAAAAAAAACACTATCGTAACGGTAAATCGTATTTACACTGCATAGAAAATGTATGTAAACCGTACTACGACCGCAGCTCATAGAATTCTTCTTTTTGCTGTAAAACCTACCAGCTACGACTCACAACTCCCACGAAATGAATATTACAAAGAATATAAAGTTTTTTGTTTTAATATGAACAATTTTGGAAAGTGCACGCAATCAAAAATATTCATTTCACATAGCGTCTGTCATTACATTACATTACTAAACTCGTGACCTGTGCTAAAACGCACTTTACTTCCTCTTGTACTGAATTCTTTTACAAAGATAAGACGGTGACAAGAGCAAAACCTTACAGCGAATCGTTGCTGCAGCAGTTTGATAATGGCTTATCTGTATTTGTAGTGTGCAATGTAAAGTTGAAGTGACTGCGGAATGCAGTTGATACAACTTTAACACAGAAGAAGACTGAAAGTAAGTGTAATAGAATGAAGAAAATAGAGAAGTAGCAGTAGCTCGGCTTAAGAAGGTCGGTTGTGAGAGATAAATTTAGCAAGGGCCGATTGAACATTGAAGTCAAGGCAGATTATCCCATTAGGTGTAGGTTAGTGAGAGCCACGTGCATTCGGAACGACACCCAAGCAATGTTAATCGAGAGAGAAAAAAACGACGCAGTTTGCATTGGAATTTGAACCAATTGAATCAGCTCAACAGCTTACAGGTTGACTATTTCTAAGCCAAGTGGTTTGGTATTAAATCTTTGAAAGCATTGGGAACATTTTTTGTTGCTCGGTGGGTTCTTTAACTTTGTCATTTAAAAAAGAAATAAAACAATCCTATCATATTGATAATTGCAATATAGGGAAAAAGTCAGTGATTTTGTAAAATGTAGGGGATAAAGTGGTTTTTGAAACCTGGGAAAGGGGAAGGCATCGAAAAACATTTCTCTTAGGGAAAAAACGATGAGTCGGTGCTTCTCGTGGCAGGCGTTAGTGAAAAATTATGCAAATAGCATTCAAACAACGGAGGAATTATGACTCTGCCATTTTACTTCTTCTCCGACCAACTTTCCCCCCAAGAAAAAAAATCTTCTTGATGGTCTCCGCATAGCGTCTTTTGTAGACCCCATACCTCTTCTTCCGACATCATTTCCATGCAAAACTACTTTGACTTCTACTGTTAGCCATCCACGCCATAAAACCGGGAGAACAACACAAAAAATCTGAAGCGCACGCTCTCCGCTCCGTTTCTTTTAATGTCTTCCTCGTTACTCTCAAAAAGTTTGGGCGGGTTGTCTGCATGGTGATTTACATGCATATGAATAGGGAAGGTGCTTTTTACTCATTTACATGAAAGAGAGCCTCGAGGCTTTAAGTCTCAAAAGTCAGTAGAAGGTAGCAGAAGGATAACGGAAAAACTGATTATTTTTCTTTTGCTCAATTATTGTTTGGGGCTAAGGGGCATGCCCCTGTGCACAGCTCAGACTAATTCAAAGGTGGAAAAGACAGCAAAAGAGAACACAACTTGAGTCATACTCCGGAAGAAGTCTGCTCAGGATGCGGACGATGGGAGCATCCGAATCCGGAAGGAAACACAGGTCTCACAGACACAAAAACTTTCAAGCACAACTTTTCCCTTTACTCTTTCCCTTATTTGAAGTCTTGTACTTTACACCCTGTTTATTTCTTTCTTTTCCCTACGTCTCATCCCAAAAGCCTTGCTCAAATCCCTTGGTTCACTTTCACTTTGTAAAGAGCATTAACACAAAACATTGTCTCGGAGCATTTCTTCCCTAAACTTTCTTTTTTGGCGTTTTGTGTATGCTACACAATATGAACATGAAACGGGAGCTATAAAGTCAATCACAAAAGTGTCAGCGAAAATGCTTATACTAGAAAACTAAAATACTTTCATTTGAACCATTGAAAATATGTTTGAACACAACCTAACATGTATAAACTCAGGAATCCCTGAACTATTCAATGGTCATTAAAATTCCACATTTTTATGCACGACATGTTACATACTAATGTTAGCGTGCTAAGCTAAAGTCATACGTCATTCATTGCACGAGCAATGATGAATTGCTTTAAAATGACATTTCTGTGCCGTTTAGTGTTTCAAGAGCAGATACATGAAATTACCTGTGAACACAATAATTAGTAAGCTTGAGCCGTCTTGGTCCACATTTGAATACATGTATGTTTTCACAAAACAATAAACATGCACTTGTCGTTCACATGAGTTGTGATCTCACGATATTTTTAATGAATGCACATCACTCAAACAAAAATTAGGTAATCAAAACACCACCGTCGTGACAATACATAGAGACAAAAAAAAGTCGTAGAAGTCAGTCGGTGAGAGTAAACGTAAACCACTTCCTTGTTTGAAATGTCGTTTAAGACCTTTAAAGCCGAGTCTCTACACTGACTCACGCGTCTCATGCATACACGACGACAGAGTCAACAAGTGATTTCTTTCTTAGCCGTGTGCTAACTTTGATCTGCTGATCCGATCTTGCCTATTTAATGTGTACAAAATGTTATCTCTTATAGGGGGTCATGACAAAACCAGTTAAGAGGACAGACTCTATGCAAAAATGTGCTGGGCACTGCCAAGCCGCATGCACACAGTCCAAATCCACCATCCACCCTTGACGTTGTTTTTGTTTAGATTTCGTTTCTTTCGCACATATCGAGTATATTACACAAAGGAGTAGCAGCAGGAGCAGCACTAAAAAACGTTGTGCACGCCGTCCGTCACTCAAGTCAAGGCAACACGGAACATGGTTAGTGAGACGAGCTGACTCTCTCAAGACGAAGACACCCATTGCCAGAATGCAATGTGTACATGACTTGATGACTTGGTCTGTTTATATCCCTTGCAAAACTTGCATTGCAATTGTATCTTTAGAACTAAGAAAAGAAGACCTGCATGCAAAAATATACTTTCATGTCTTTCGCTGCGTTACATTCGCTTCATCTCCTGTCTCCTCCCTTCCACTCACTCACGACACGATCTATCCAGAAAGTGCATTCGATTCAACACTTGAGCTCACAGATTTTGCACATTTGGATTAATCATTAACGTAGATTATGTACAACAGAAAGAAAGACAGATTGCAAGAGCAATTTATGTCATCTTACTTCCTCAAAGTGTGAGATCATGGAATCATAAATCCATTCGATACAACATTGTATTTAGTTGCTTTATATTTACACGATTGTTTTCCGTAGAAGTCAAATATTAATTATTGTTTAAAAATCAGAGTATTATCTCAATGTCTCTATTCTCTCTACTACTATGATGCTGCTACTTAATAATTAAGTAGCAGCATCATACATTTTGAACGGTACAAATGCTTGTGAGCATTTAAAGTGATTGCTTATTAGGTTGTTATGAATTTGTAATTTTGATTTTGCATGATAATAATAACAAAAGTATTCAACATCATATCATTCGTCCTTTATGACGAGGAGACAGGATCAACTACAAAACACAAATGCTTGAGACTCCTCGCTGTGGATCGACCTTGCAGATGAGCGAATTAAGCATACAAACAGCAATGTGCCTATGTTTGTGCTATAGAAGGAACAAACCGGCAAACTCGTCAGTTCCTCAGACAAAGCTGACTCTGCTGTCCAACTATCTTTACACATTGGAGAACTGTGATAATAGAGGCCTTGACAAAAAGCCAATTCGCCGCATCTCTAACCAAGAGATCAACTTTGTGCATGCTCCTTTTCATTCTGAATACTGCCATTTGTTTTCTATAAAAGCTTTCTCGAATATATGCTCATATAGTGCTTTTTATACTGTTCTTATATGCGAATACTTGCCTACATCTTACTATGTTACAATACGACAAACAAATAGCACACAGTGCACGTCGTATTGACCCATGACGTGTTTGCCAGATTCTCAAATCATAGTTTGTAATTTGTGTTGTCGATGTCACTTGGCAATGGGAAAAATTACAGGCTCGATGAGATGCATTTTACGTTTAATTTTTTCCTTATGTTGTAATTTGTGTCGGTTACCACATAAAAAAAACGGACAGATTACAATTCAAACAAATCAATTGCAAAAACTGATGACCTTAAACTTTATTGCAATTTCTATCAGGCTCGATGAGATGCATTTTACGTTTAATTTTTTCCTTATGTTGTAATTTGTGTCGGTGCATTTATTCAGATCGACTTTATACGGAAACCTATTGGATAATTTACTAACACCAGAACAATAGCATTCGTACAAAAGGGAAAAACACTGTTTCGAAACTATCGCAAGATTCCACGAACAAATCTGTGATTTTTGTGCTCCACGTGCTAAATCCATTTGCAATGTGTACACAAACCATGTTGAAAAGTGGTTATAATTGACAAATTACTGATAAGTGATAAGGCAAAGAGTTTAAGGCTACATGTTATCTCAATGGGGAACACGAGGCTTTAAGCATCGAAACCGCAAAATGCAAGAATATGAAGGTGAAGGTTAAGTCGCCTGATAGAAATTGCAATAAAGTTTAAGGTCATCAGTTTTTGCAATTGATTTGTTTGAATTGTAATCTGTCCGTTTTTTTTATGTGGTGTATGAATTCTCGTGTTGTGTTGTTAAAGAGCAAGTGCACGTGTGGTTGGTGACTGGTGACTAACCAGAATACCTTGAGCCAAGTCAGGTTTGCCACAATGCATTTATGGCCGTGGTGCGGTTGCACTGGCAAAAGTCTTATTGACTATAGAGCAGGCCCATTCATTGATACATAGTTGATATGAAACCAAGCGTCAATATAAATACAGATAAACAGATATCCATACAGCATTTCCCTTTCTATGGTTCAAAGAAGACTTATTCTCATTACCATCATGTTCTACGGCCCATTAGGCTATTCACAACATCATTTCTTGTTGCACACAATGCAGCTGCACTTTGAGAACATTCATCCGGATGATACATCCACCGAAACAGAGCCTTTAACCTCGTCCTTCTCACTTTTTCCTTTTCTACACAGCTAAAGCATTACGTAGTCAGAGTGCGAGAGCACGTAAACAAATGAATGATCTGATCAGCTCATCACCCGTCATTAAACGCACTTCTCATGCCCAGTGACGACTGACGAGTGAGCTCACCGTCCCACTGTTTGAAAAAAATTTCATTTGTGTTCGCGACAGAAAGATTATATTAGCTAAAAAAAACTTGAGATTTCAAACCGGTGAAGTAATAAAAGTTTTTATGAGCCACATTAAGTACGTGGAAACTGACTGATCTGTTTTACTTATCGAGGGCAACAAAAGCTATTCCAGCTATATAGATTCTCCACAGAGTCATGTTCCATAAATCAACGTCTACTTGAGGGACAGAAGGCTTTTGTAAGGCTCCGACGGGAATAAACCCTCATAAGACTAGACTTGTAAGAAGAATCAAAGCGTATCGCCGTGTGTATCAATCCACGAACAACAAACACACAGACCCAAGAAACTTTTTGTCTTGGAAGGTGATGCTTATCAAAGTGGAGAAGCGTCAGAATTAGATGGGCCTTCAAAAAGGAGAGGCAACAGTCTGCATGCATATTAACACTGCCATAATAACAATGGGCTGGGGCTAGTCTCATTTTCCCCGGTGCTCCGTATCAAATATTTGAATGCTCCTTGAATCATTTTTTCCTGATCTAGGTCATGATACTAATATCAAGGGTGGTTAAGAATTAATATTCTCCATTTTATGATTTTATACTTAGTTGAATCACCACTTGAGATGATTTTCCTACATGAAAATTTATATTCTTCCAGGCTGGCAAAGTCATAATCATAAGTGGCTCAACAGGCCATTCAGGAGTTACCTGACCATTTGTCCAGACAAAAAATACGAGGATAAAAATCTAAACTTTATATTCTTATGATTACCCTATGCCTTTAACAGATGAGCATTAATCATACAATGAACTTGCAATGGAACACACAACGGGCGATAAATACATAAGTACAGGTCAGCAGTGCAGCCTCCTTCATAAAATATGGAGGGAAAAAATAACGGGATGAAATGAAGTGTCAAGATTATTCAGTAATCACAAGCATTTTTCAAACGCTTCGGCTTGCCTGCTTGTTCTGACTTATTTTCACTACTACAGCTAACTTGTGAATGAAGCGTGGCATCCAAACGTTACTTTATTACTCCTAAAATTTTTTGGGCTTTCCGTAAATTACTAACGTAATAAGTAATGTAAATGTTATGCAATGTTAAAGGTTGTTCCTATTATAACTTTATGCGCAGCATTTGTATAATATTAAATTATGACCCTATGAAAAAATAAATTTCTATATTTCAATGAGAACGAAACTTAAGACGAAACTGGAGTACGTAAAATCGTGTAGGCAGTAGACAGGCAGTGAGCAGAGGCAGGGACAAAAAACCCAACTCATTAAAAAGTGTGGACTGAAACAAAACTAACATGACCATCATTTTCCATTCGTGCGGTTCCACTTCAGGACAAAATAGTGATGCCATTATTTACTATACATTCACAATATGAAGCTGGAGAGCAGAGGCTGCTGTTTGAGATGCTTCTCTTAATTGTTAATTTAATTGTGTGAAGTGGGCGGACGTAAAAGTGGCCAGTGGCAAATGGCCACAGGTGCTATCAACGCTTGATGATTATTATGACTGGATATTAAGGAAAACAAACGTTTGTGAGAATGTGATGTAACACATACTATAATACATCATCCAGCGATCCAACAGAACAAAAACGAAAATGAGAAAATGTCAGTGAGACTCGTTCACGACCGCTGACCATGGCGAAACAAGACAAAACAGGCAAACAAAAATGAGAAAGGTGAAGATGATGAGTTAATAAAAACATGAGAAAAATGTTGAAAGACGCTGCCGTGTTCATGTCCAAAATGTGAACACCCAGAAGCCTGTTTCTCTCATCAACGCAGACATACACAAGCAGTTTTAAAAAAATAACACAGACGAGACAATAAACACAGAGAAAGGTTTTTGAAAGAAGGCTAACCATGCAACTGACGCGTTGAAGAGTGTTCCAACATTCTTGGAGAGTGCGCTCATTGAGTTGAAATGCATTCCTGGTCGACTGCTACAGCAGCAGTAGGTCAAAGGTGAGAAAAAAGACAGAGAAACAAAGAAGTCACATGATCAAAATATTTTTCTCTCTATCAAAACATGTCCTTGTACATGTATCAATCAATTAATTTTTTTCCCAGTTAAACATTAATCAGGATGCACAATCAATAAGTAGCTTACCACATATTAGCTTTATAGACAGACGATAACAACAACACAGCACCAACGTGTTTCAAAAATCACAACAAAATAATCAACAATGTAGCAAAACAATACTTCGAAATGTAAGGCACGAAGTTAGTATTAATTTTTTAGATTATTTTAGCTAATATTGCTGTTTTTAAGCTTTAATATGGTTTAAATTATTGTAATATTTCCGTTTTCTAATGATCAACAATACATTAAAAACTCTATTTCCGCCCGCGTTGTAGGAACCGTTAGGATTTTTATATCACTTTGAAATTATTAAGTTGCCGTTTTAATCGTATAACAATGACCTGCATGGTTAATTTACAGAAGACAGGATTCATAATATCTTGTATTCAATTAATAAATCCCTATACTATCTTTCTATGTAATGCATAATTTGGCAATTAATGAGTATACTGTTTCGTTTGATTGCGTTGACGTTTCGTATTAATTATCACAATGTGTCAAAAGGAGAAACATGTCGAAGATTGAGAGAAAAAGTCTCGTGTTTGAATTTCCTGGCCAGGAGATATGATGAAGACACCCGGGCACGCACGGGCAGAATACGCGCCTATGTGTACATTTATAGATTGCAGTCTTAAAAGGAACCCTCTGTCGTGCGACCCGAAACACTGCCTACCCGGGTATCTTCCCGTGTTCGGGTTGCGGAGTGGTTTCCGAATCCGCCGCAGTGGCTCGCTTCCGTCTCCAAATATACAAGAAGACTTGGTGGAGTTTAGGTAAAGCAAAACAATGATGTGGTATAAGTCAGGGAAAGTTATACGGGAACGGGAATGTCATTTCAGTTGCCGACTCAGGTCTCATGTCATGATTCTCTGAGTTCCACACACTTTCTGTTTTTTCCCTATACTTACTATACGCTTTCTCAACACATACGAAATGTGAACGTGTGTTGCACGACTATGAAAAATCTCAGCGGTCATTCGTGAGCTGTGTGTCGTATATCAGAAGCTACAATCGCCTATCACCACTTGAGAATTGGTGTGTAAGGTTTTTGCCAAAGCCAAAGTGTGCTCGTAATCTAAAAGATTGCTACACAAGAGAACATTTACGGCCACACACCTCATAATAAAAGCATCCATGAGCCATAATTGTGCCACGTCCTTTTATGACGCTTTTCCTGTACGAGCTACTCTAAACGTGTTCAGCGGAGTAAAATACTATTGTCAACTCACCTTTAGGGAACCTCCTTTTTGCCTTTTAACTTTTATTCCAAATCACTTTCTAACGTTTTGAAACACTCGCATGAAATCCTATGCAGTCTTAACTTGCAAAACGTTACCAAATGACTGTGTTTGGACGAACAATTATAAAATTCACCCGTTGTCTCTATGCCTTTTAATCATTTTGAACGAAATGACACTTTCACAAGTACCTTCTCTGAAGACCCGGGTCCTGTTTTTGGACAACATGCTGGGTATTATAATTTCAAAATCGGATAGGGTGAAACACACAAATTGCAAAGGTGTGAATTGTCTGAATCTGAATCTTTGGTATTTGTTACTATGATTGTCTTGGCACAGAAGGAAAGTGGGAGAGAGTTTGACTTTTAGCACTTGAGTAGAAGCAATAAATTGTGACTGGAGAAATGATAAATGGAGGCGAGAGTGGAGATGTACGGCCGCCGGACGTTAGTCCGGTCAGAGCCGCAATGCAAAGGGGCCGACTGGCAGAGCAAGTTGAAGATCCGTCATTTGGCTTGAGGACAAGGGAAGGCGCAATTTCCACATTCCTGTCGACCCGGCTCATCCGGTGTGGTATAAACGGAGAAATCGAGCTTTCGACACAGGGCTGGACCAAGCTTGAGCAGCAAGTCTGTTCCTGGACCTGAGGACCCCTAACTGGAGAGATCCCCGTGTCCGTTTTGGGTGACTGTTTGTACTGGACCGTTCAATTCAGCACCCATTTGGATCATAGTAGGTTACTTAAAAACGACTTCACTTTATCCTTCCAGGTACGATTTCGTTATCTCTCCTCCTACAGTGCAGTTGAAAGCACTGTCGATAAAAAAACATGTTACTGCTTGGTAGGTCTGTGTGCTTCGTTTTGTTGGTCATTGGTTGTGTCAGGGGTTCATCTGAACAAGAAAAAGGAAGTGGAACTACTCGTACTTGAGGCTACCTGCGAGAGAAGTCCCCGAAGCAACCGTAAACAGAAAAACTCGGACTGTGGGAATGGGAATCATGCAGCAATGCTCCATGAATACAGAAAAGGTGAGAGCAAAGCTGGAAAGAAGTTAAAAATGTGCCCATTGAGTCCAAGTCTCAAGTTTGGCCCCCCTTCGTTAATATTCACGTCTCATCTCGTAATTTTTTCCGATTTTTTTTCTTTCCTCCCCAATTCGAGCGGTGAGTGTGTCTATGTCGTCGTGGGACACATATGTGATATGCACCCGGACCTCACTTCCCTCTTATCATTTAGCTTTCCGGGAGAAGAGCTCATAAATCCTACAGTGTAAACGTTTCCGACTTTGTCTACGTGCCACAGTAAGTATATCCTTTTAAAAAGTGTGTGCGGGCTCGTG
Source organism: Harlomillsia oculata (assembly GCA_019776145.1). NCBI lineage: Eukaryota > Metazoa > Arthropoda > Collembola > Entomobryomorpha > Oncopoduridae > Harlomillsia > Harlomillsia oculata. The sequence continues at coordinate 32,973 of JABASF010000175.1, read as the reverse complement.
TGTCTCAACTCTACATTTTTTGCGATGGACATGTGTGTGTCCAGAGAGACGGTGTGAATTATTGAGCGGATGGACACGAGTCAATGTCATATAACGGTTCCATATGCTACAATTCCATAATATTATGCAATATTTGTATTTTTAGTACAATTGTGCTTTGAAGATAAAAATGCTTTTTTTCGAAATTTTATCCAACCTGGGTATTTTCAAGTGGATTTATATGCACAAATCATAGCAAACAAGCAAAACTAAATTTTGACTGTGATATTAAAAAGGACAGTTATTGCAACGTACAAACATAGTACAAACGTAAAAGTAAATACCAATAAAATAAAATATTTAAAAAATAATGATTCAAAAAATCACAAATTGGTGCGAATACGTACAAACACAACAACAAAGTAGATAACCAGGCCACGATACAACATTGAGACTTTTCAACAATGCGAACCTGCACGGCGAGCTCGTTGACAAGCTTTTCTGCTAATTTGACTTGTTCATTTGCTTGTTGTTGCTGCTGCTGTTGTTGTTGTTGTTGCTGTTGTTGTTGCTGCTGCTGACCAGCTTGTGCTGCTGCAGCCGCTGCTACATTGTTGACAACTCCTTGTTGCCATAATTCTTGGTTCATCTTGATGAGCCGTTGTGTAACTTCTGACATGACTAAATCGTCAAGAGGAGCCATTTCCATTAATTTGGAAGCCGCTGCCGCAGCTACAAGTATAGGATTGCTTGCAGCAGCTGAGCTGTTATTAGACGCTGCCGCTGCCATCGCAGATGACAATCCAGAAGCCAAGGCTCTGAGTTGCTGCTGTTGAGTTGTCAATTGTGACAAAGTGAGAGTGTTAGCAAGAGAAGTTGGAATGGACGTAGAAGACGGTGGTGGTGTCCCTGTAGGTGACGGTGGAGACGGCGGTGGTGATGGCGGTGACGGTGGTGGGCTTGATGGATCTCCTTTCATTGCAACTGGACTTGACGACCCGCTTGTTGGAAGTGAGTTGGACAATGCTAATGCAAATGCCGTTGCCGCCTGTGCAGCTGCAGATGGTTGAATGTTGATGGTATTATTGTTGGAAATATTAGACGACGATGTCACGGCAGGAGTGATGGTGACGCTCAACCCGCTGCTCGAAGTGCCAATGGGACTAGAACTTGAGGATCCGCCACCATTGTTGGCAGTTGTGGAGCAGTTGCTACTGCTCGTACTTGGTGCGGGTGTTATTGTAAGACTTGATGTCCCGCCAGTGTGACCTGCACTGCTTGCTGCTGCTGCTGCATTTGCAAATGCAGCAAACAATGGGTGAATTTGCGAGGTCATGACTGGCCTCGACGCAACTTTTTGGCGCAGTTTGGCGGTTTAAACACGACCCGAGGCCGTGAAACGAAAATGCAGGTTAAGAGAATGAACGCACGTGTTCCTTTCAACTGTTAGTGCACTTGATTGCACTACGAGAGCCTCGAGCTCTACAAGAATGTTCACATAAACAGCTACTCCAGTTCAAGTATTATAATGATTTTGTTAAAAAAAAGTAGTTTCAATTTCGTCTGCCACTCATTCCTCACAATTGTAAAGTAGAAGTGCGTAAAAGTGTTTTTAAGAAGTTTTCGCACGTTCAAAATGTGAACCCAATTGCCTTCCGCTGAATGTCTTATCGATGCACAAATCGGAATAGCGTTCCTTTCAGTTCACTCGCTCAGCTGTCTCTCACTCACAGAACGCTTATTCAATGATGTTCCAACCGAAATGCACTTATTAAATGATTTTACAGTCAAAGGCTGGTTTTGCTTATGAGCATGTGTGAGCTAATAATATGACATACGACCACTGAAGATAAGTGAACGTGAAATCTTAAAGTTGAAAATTAAGTTGACACTTGCAAGAAATTCAAATGGCTTTTGTGGGATGTTGTTATACTCCACGTGTATGTAATGTAAGAAACAAAGAGAGCAAAGGACGCTGGAATGCCTTAGGGGTGACTTGAGATTCTGGAGAGACGAAGAGACAACCTGCACTGCAGAAGGAAACGCGGGAGGTAGTGGAGGCGAAGACGAAGACCCAACTCGTCTTTAGAAGGCAGAAGATGCATTAGAAAATGCTGGAGGAGTCCGTGAGAGCAGGCGGACCAAGAGTCTCAGAAGCTTTTACCTTGCTTTCGCCCGAAATGCCCGGCATCAGCTCTTTCCCTCCGAGAGAAACGAAGAGTAGTAGAAAAACGGGGGTAAAAGTTTTCATTTCGCAGGCAGACTCGGCCTTTTAAAATTTGACTCGTTGAGCGCCGGCGTTTCGGCCCATCTTATCCTCCTCCTTTTTACCACCCTAGTGTGTTCATGAAGGTTCCTCAGCTCTGAGATATCCTCCTCAGTCAATCCCCTCCACCACCTCCTCCAGCACTTTTTATCCTTGGTTCGCTCCGTAGAAAGTCTGAGTACGGCTCCAACCGCACTACCAGTCTCTTTTTACCCTTCTCGTTTTATCTCAGTCAGACTAAACGACAAACGTTCTCCAAAACAATGCCAATGACACATGAAAACACACTTTTCAATGTCACACAAACTAAACCGGAATCATTCACAACTTTCACACTTTCTATATGCCGAATATGCCCACACTTACAATAGAATGATAGTCTAATGTATTCTTTACATGATATAATTACAATTGCCTAGTACACTTAGATTTCAAAAATTCTAAAAAAGTAGCTTCTAATTTCTAAGAGCAAATGATTTCCTTTCTCAGTGCTTCGAAAGGCGTGAGACTCCCTGGGGAGCCGACCAAGGAAAATGATAGTCCTGATCGCCCCAATAATCGTAATGTTGGCGCAGGGAAACACTCAGATGGCTGCCCATAATTAATGGGCATTCCGCAACTCAACAACAAACGGGCGATCCGGTGACCAGATACACCCGCAGATTTTCTCCAGATAGCAAGCATTCACTTTTAAAGCATTTGGAAACAAAGACGTCCTCTGCCACAAAATACTACAGAAAAATGAATGTACAACACAGGATGTCAGGTACGATCGCATGACTTACAGTTAGCCTCAAGACGGGACAAGTTTATAATACAACGTTCCGTTCAATTTCGTCTCTCATGACGAGCGCACTTTCATGTTTCCATTATATTTTCCAGCTCCTCCAAAATCCAAAGACGAAAGTACAAGACAATACAAAATGAAGACTGGTCTACTTCTATAAGTAGTACAGTAGTATACATCATAATTTTTGAACTTGAAGCAACATATTCGACGTGAATTTTACTTGGAAACGTCTCGTCTCATCTGACCCGACTGACTATACTGCCACTTTGCTCTGCGTCTTCCGATTCAACTCGATCGACGCATTTGAGTGAATGTTGAAATGAAAAACATTGTACGTTGGCCAAATGCAAGTTGTAATTGGACAGCAGATGCTATGCAAGCAGCAACGGCGAGATCACGTACAATGTAATCACCTCTTGCCATGGTCCATAATGATAATCATTGGTCCGTGTAAACAATCGTCTTGAGCGCCGGCTTTAATGCCACTTACTTTGTGGCATGTCAATTATATCAAAAATGGACAATGCCAATGCCCGGGAGTAATTATTCAACGCCATTTGAATTTCTACAATATATTCTCCAAAGATTGGAATTTTGAAAGGTCTACTAGTTGACCGATCACACTACTAATAAAATAATATTAAAAAGAAAAAGATATAAAATAATAAAACAAACAAAAATCATGAAAACTTACTATGCACATGTGCACGTTGATCTGAATGTGAAGCCGCTTCTCATGTGAAAAAACGAGTATCGGAATTTATTGGGGCAATGCGCAAACCAATAAAATAAAAGCGAGTCCAATTCACTCGCATAGAAATGTTTTTAAAAACCAACTCAACAAAATTAGCTGGAATGAAAAATTGTGTTGGAAATGTTGCATTAAAACAGTCAAGTCAAAAAGTCAAGAACCTCAAGATATAAAAAATCACTATAAAAATGATGACAAAATGTAAACGAAAAGTCAATCGCACAAAAGTTCAGTCGCGTTGAAAAGGGTCACAATAAATTTTTTCACTAAAATTGAGTAACACTTGTTATGAGACAATTTTTACAGACGCTGGACTGGACATTGGAGTACAAAAGGGGACACGGGCCACACAAGGGACGGCGTAAGTGTAGGTTAGGATTTTTACTTCAGGCTATTGTGAATGGCTAAGGATAAAAATGGACAGTGGTAGTTCTCCCCGAAAAAAATGACAAAAACTTTCGGGGAGGACTGAAGAAGGAAACCGGTTTGGGATAAAAATTGAGGAGGTTATGATTCGAGAGAGTCCGGAGAAAGAAAAAAAGTCCAACGGCTCTCTCCTTATAGGGGCACTATGGGCTTTGTCCCTCTCTTCCCGGTGGACAAGAGAAGTGAGTCAGTCCGATTTTTTCGGACACCTAAATCTGATGAACGGCATTCATCAGACGACTGTGAAAAGAAGTTTGGTTGGACTTTTTTAAGAGTGGCTATACTCTTCTCTACTGTTGCTTGTCCCAAGCTCCAACCCCCTCCCGCCTTTCACAGCTTAGACGAGTAGCGAATCATATTATATGGAGTACAAGATCCCACGTTTACGTAATCATAAGCCTCAAAACTCTAAAAGGTACCTTGGAAGTGTTTGTGATGCGTAAAAATGTTCCCCTTCCACTATACTACCCTTAAGCCTACCTTTTTTCTCTGGCTCCTATCACTTTGCAGTAGCACACTGCCCAATTTTAATCAAACTTTGCATATACCATACATTTTATACACTTTATAGTTTCCTTTTCAATTTTTCAGTTTTTCATTATTCACGATTCCGCATTTTTTCAATTTTGAGACATTAAGCATTCATTGCACATTGCATTTCTACATAGGACATGAACCTGCACTGAAACTGCAACTCAAGTTCAATGGCACACTTTGCATTAAGTTTGCATACTGTTTTGCTATTTGCACAAATGATATGATGAAGTACCTACTTTTATGAACGTACACTGGAGAAATCGATTTCGCAATTTTAACTGATAATTAAAAGTATCCCGGAGATGTGCGAACATTCATGTAAAAAATGCAAAATTAATTCATGAGAGGATGTGTATAATGGTGTAAGTTAAGTTAGGAAAAGCAAGGTGCGATCCGGTGCGATCATATAATATCGATTAACTTGTTGTATCCTTTTCAGATGAGTGAATTGGTGAATGGTAGTTTGCATTTTATTGATTCCATTATATTCCCATGAGAGTACAGGTTTACGGCACACTGAATAACATATAATGCGAGTTTTGTGAATCGGTGGATATACGAGTAGTGTACAATTGAGGTGCTCAGTCGATTCATGAACCTTTTGAAGAGATCAATTCGGATTTGATTTGAATAGAAAATCACAGGATGGAAAGAGCAGGAACCTTCATGTGATGTGGATGTGGTATGTAATGTCCTTCAGAGAAACTCTCTGAACAAAACCACCGCACCTCACTCTCTGTTCCATTTGATCGGGATACCCAGAATTAATGTTTACTTAACCTACGCAACAGGTTTAGTGATTGAGATGAGGCCAATACAGTAGGCGCCAGGCTGTCGCATCCGATTTTAATCGTATTAATTTGGCCTCCGTTTTTGCAAATTGTAATAACCTTTCATGCGGAAATTCGGCTTACAGCGGTTAGGTTACAATAGTTTAGATAAATTCAATGTATGTGCATAACAAATGTACAAGATCGAGGAGAGTACAAAATATTTGACGTCGTAGAATGAAGTTTCCTTGTATAAAATCGTAAATAGTAGAGGTAGTGTGAAGTTATCGTTGTCATAATCTGTCACCTAAGCGGAGCCTGACCGGCGCCAGGAAAATATTGGGTATAATTTTGAATATAAAGTTATAAAGATCAGCAAACTGAAACTCTAGGTTATTTTGCTTTTTGACAGTAGCAGCTTTAGGAAAAGCTTCGTAGTCACTCTCTTTTCGAGTACAATCGAACAAGTTAATGATTTCTTCATTTCTCTTCTAGTATGTGACGTTTCGCTTTGGATGCAATTCAAAAAGGGTAAGAATAATTAGTTGTTGTATCAAATTGTATACGATTCCCCTGAGCGTCTTAAAAAAAGATCTAAGCACAAAGAATAGAGTTTGAGAACACAAAGTCAATCGGCATCATCTCGTCTCCTTGATACTGAGACACAGCGACGATTCTTTCAAAGAATTCCGTACTCCAGAATAAGTCCTTCGAAATTATTTTTTGCGGTCTTTGCTCTGTTACATTGTTGTGGATCCAAAGACCTCAACAATGGCAGACTAATTAAACCGGATAAAAATTTAAATTACAATCTGAACATGAGTCGACACTTTTGCCCTCAAAATGGGACAAAAATCTAGCATCGTCATTGTGATTCCAGGGGAACCTCATTTATGCATCATTTCGTTCCTGGCCCGAGACTTCTGTAAGAAATCATAAGCATAGGTCTAAGTGCCTCGTCCCTGCATGACACCTCGTAATTTGACTTCTCTCACGTCACGTATCTATACATAAACACTCTGTGCATTGTATTTGTCCACGTATCCATCTGAACAGGAACGTCTAGTTCAAAATCACTTTTCCTATCAGCCCAGCAGCTCCCGTGGTCCACATTATATTGTAGCATCTTTTGTCTTTTCCCGTGTCCTTATAAAAATTCCTTTTCTAAAATCACTTTTCTATTGATCCGTGTTTTCTGCTGTGGCCAGGACTCCGAGTTTTGTTATTGAGCAAGGTTGTGCGGTCTTACACATTGCAATTTGCAATTGGTTTTACTCAAATACGATCTGCTATTCAACTTTGAAATTGAACGCTTGCAGAAAAGATTCATGTTGACCTTTTAACGGAAAGATTTGTGGACAAAAACCATTCAAGTCCAGATCTCAAACAAATTGCAAACTTATAATGTTGATATATGCATAAACGCACAAATATGATATAGAAATGAATGACGATGAGACTTGGACTCACACAATGGTCCTTTGCATATGGAAATGAGTGAAGATGAGGAAGAGGAAGTAAGAAGAGTCTCTTTCAAGACTGATCCTATAAATATGCATGAGGGTCCTGCATGGACAAAACACAGACACTGCTCGCGTACTGACTGTGTACAGTTTTTATGGTAAGACACGCATATTCTTACATATAATGTGCATCTCATCTTGTTTACACTCGTGTGAATGGACTATGCATATGAAACCTTATGGTTATAGAGAATCATCGTCATCATCGTGTGCGAGTAATCGAATGTACGTAGTCACACCTTTGTATTGTACACAGTTTTTGACATCGATGAATGACTATATAGCGATATGATATTGGAAGACAGACGAGAAACATCACGAGAGAGTAGAAGAGAAAAAACCGGGTATTGAAACTCACCGGCCCTTCTGCATGGAAATAATGGAGAAGGGAGAGAAAAGAGAAAAAATCCGAAAATTAAAAAATTTCCAACCCCATTTGCATAGTGCGCATCCGAGAACCAGATGGTCCCTCATCAGTAGAGCACACCGGAGGCAAAGGCAGCTTTGTCTCGCTCAACGGTCAACTCGGACGAGTAAAAGAAGAGAGAAGGGTACCAAAAGTACCGAAAGAAGAGACTTTATTCCTTGTCTAGTCGTGGTCATGAATGAAAATTGAAATTCTCAATATATTCTTCTAGGCAGCAAGAACCACAATCAAACCAAGGACCGTCGGACTCCCGACCGACCCTTTCACAAATGTGCCAAACTTCCCACTTGCCTCTCCAAAGGTTTCTCATAATTAAAGGTGCAATTTTCAATTTGGCAAGCACTGGCGCGGTTACTTTCAATGCAAAAAGTCCAGTTGGGTTGCGGGGAATTAGCATTTTTATATTTTAGTATTTTGATAGTTGATAAAAATTTCGAGCTCTTCACTTCACACGCCAGAATTTTTATATAAAACTTCTGCAGTGAGAAAGACAGACGGCCTTAGTGGATAATAAATCGTTGAATGAAATGAATGCATGCACTTGGTAATTTTTATTCTTTCTTGAGCACGCAATGCTTTTCATCCTGTCAGATTCTTCTATATAAGGCAATAGGCTAAAAGTTTGAAGCGTTTCTTGAAAACTAAGACTTTGACAAAAAAACGACAAAAATTGTTATTTTTATATTCTATCACAGAATTTGACTCTCAAATCATCATCAACGATTATTAAAAGTCATTAACGCAAGGTTCAAGTTCCTCTCATCCTCTCTTACACATAACGGAACACGGCCAAACTTTTTTCTATTAATTTCGTCAAAGGTCATTCAATGGCATTATTAGTCAAGAAGGGAAATGCTTATGTCCCTCCAATTAAAATGTTAACGAAATAATAAAAATGCACCTTTTTATAATTACTAGGTTTGTATCAATATTACACAAAAGTAAGCAAGCGTACGTAAAAGTGCACTCAACGTGGTATCATATATTTCTTAAGAATGAAAACTGTTCATATGAAAAGTTAACAAGAAGCTAACTAGGTGGGCCAAAAAATTGCTTTCAGAAGGATAGGGCCTTTACTGAAAACACACCCAGATAATGTATTGAATTTGAGAGAGTCTCAGGACCAAATGTTCGACACGCGAGAGCCAAAAAGGACTTAAGTCGAAAACGTACATTTTTACAACTGAACAAACAATGAGCCGTACACGTAATGAGGATGGGCAAGAATAATTAAGAGAGACATACCAATGGTCCCTAATGATGACCCTAAAGGTTCGCCACGTCATGGACCTGTGCACCGCTGCGTGCGGCAGGCACAAAGGTGTGAAATGAATTTCGGTTGAATTTGGCCATCTTGCACGGAATCTTTTGGTTTTATGTATTCATGCGGAAATCGTTCATTTCATCCAAATACATAACTGCAGCCCTTTTTGCTCTTATTAATGCTAACAATGTAACAGCTCACATAAATGCAACACGGAATGCAATATACTAAAATATTATATTATGTCGTTCCTCTATCCTAAATTAAGTTTGCGTGCACAGTATCAAGTAATTTTTTTCAATTTCAGCCCTGGAGCAGGTCTTATCAACCTTGTGAATCGTGTCGATCACAGATCGATAAACAATCAACTATATTACTCACAATATTGTTGCTAAACTGTTGTTGTTTAAGAGCATTTGTTGTTGCATGTTGTGGATAGTTTCAGTTTCAAGTTCTGGAAGCCCCAACGAGGTCCAGCGTGTGTCCCTGTGCCCCATACTCGTTGTCCGATTTGAAAACTTATAATTAATCAGCCTTTTAATAATACACTCAAAAAATGAATCATTAATGAGGCTTTTCCGTTTTTCTCTCAAATTCTCTGCTCATTGCTCTGTGCCTCTGCTCACCCATTTTGTCTTTGTTAAACGGTCTCAACGAGCTGCTTTCTCATTAGAGGCAAAAAATGTAAATTCTATTAGTTAGTATGCACACGTATGCACATTTTATGCATTTCTGGGGTTCTTGTAACACTTTCAAGGCTTGGAAAATTGCGACATAAGTCGATGACGACTTTTCTCATTTGCTCTTATCACTGGCTGGATGGAGTGGATGGACGCTGGACTATTTTATGACAATGGCGACGACGTAGTGACGATGACCGGGTGCATCAAGTCATTTCCTACATTTACGAGACTCATTTGATAAAAACCTGCTTGACAAGCTGACGCAAGTATCTATTTTGAGAAAGGGTGAATCTGCCCTCTCTCCAGGTACGGTTCAACCCTTTGAGCACCTAATTCACCCTGCTGTCTTCCCACCGCGGGGATGCAGCACTTTTTGCATGCAATCTGAATGCAACATCACCGTTCATTTCTCTTCACTTCACGATGATGCCCTTGACATTTTGGACGTCACTTCAACAATGTCATTATGATACTCTAACGATAGTAAGTTACCCAGAACTGTACACTTTAAGCTAAAAACACCTGTACCTACTAATTATTAGGGCAAACACGTAACCCAACTTTGAATGCATTTCAGCAGGGGTCAAGTGAGTGGCATTTAAAGCACTTTCCAAGTGCGTTGCGGTTGTTACCATTTTATCCAAAACCGCACTAAAAATTGTCATTTTGTCAGCCGTCTTTGTATAATATGTAATTATTGTACATTTTGTATAGTTCCAAAACCCAACCCAAACTCATTTCCTTTGCACAAGAAGAGCTGAGTGTACGGACTGACTTTTGAATGAAGTCTCGCCTAATTTTCAATTTGACATTTCATTTGGGAGACCACAATTGGGAACAGTTTCATTTGTTAATACAATGTTGCACTCCATGTTGGGTCAATTAGACTACTGATGAGACTACTCTCGGGTGGGGATGTATGTTTTTGGGAACGCTGTTTCAATTGAATCCTCCGACAGAGTTCATTCGTTTCTTTTGTGAAGAGAAGTAACATTGAGGTCTTTAATTTCTTTGTAAGGTTTTGGGAAAGGTATTAGAAGAGAAAGGACGAAAGGACTAACATGGAAAAAGGAAGATGAGGGACCATATAATTTTTCCAAGAGAGAGGGTCGGTTGGTCTTTGCCCATAGCCAGTAAGGTACTAAAGAGTGCACACCTCCCGCAATGTCATAACAATAACCCAAGTCCTAGAAGTTAAAAGGGTCGCATTTGCGTGGAGATGGGCCAGGTCTACTATGACGATGATGATTATGAGGGAACCGAAAGCGAGAGTTTCTCTCTTTTCTGAGTTCGGTTGGTGGTTTAGGTCGAAGCCGCTTTGCTGATGGGACGAAGTATAGACCGTCTCTTGTTCCTAGTGGTTTCCCTGAGCGGTTTTCGTGGCTTTCCATGCCATGCGAACGACCCGAGGTGAACACAACTGTTAATGTTTTGATTCTAACCTCAATTATGCTCTGCGAAAGTGCATAAATTCAAATGCGCATCCTGCCTTTGTCTAAAACCCAATGTACTTCCCTATTCCTAACTTCTAATTTCTCGGTTTCTTTATATACAACATCAATTGAGTCATTCCTTCCAAAATACATTGCACATATGTTGGAAACCTAACAAAACGACTTTGTCCATTTAACAAGAAAACTCATTTCCACCCTTCTTCTTTTACCATTCAGAAAATCTACACAATTTAGATGTACAAAGCTACCTGAAACAAGATTTTCTTTGTAATATTGTAATGCACATGCAACGCAATGCAGTGTACAGAAACCAGAGACACACAAACTGCAATCCGTTTTGGACTTTATTTTGAGCTCTTACTCGGCTACTTTGAACTTAAAATTGCCTTCCTAATAAATCTGCCAGTTTAACCCATGTGAGTTACGTACGAGTGTCAGTCGTAAAGTGAATGTTGGACACAACCACCCGCAACAGCTCCTGACTCAAAGCATCCTTTCGACTTCACCTATAATTAAAATTACACACTGTTCCTAATAAGACAACAACATAACAAGAACTTGACGAACGACCAGAAGACTCTTGCTTAGTTCGGCTAATTGATGAGGGATTTATTCCTAAAACCGCTTAGTTAAGATAGTGTGCATGTGTAGGCAGGAACACATACAATTCTGCTCCAGTCACTAATTTCAAATCATTTTGTATCGTCTTAATGAAGTACCGGACATAGATAACTTGGACGTTCATATGCTTGGAGCTTGGAGGTTGGAGCATCCAAATTATAATAAGCGTTTGAAATAGTGTGAGAAACTAAAAAAACATGAGTTGCCGTTGCAAGAAAATATGGTTTAAAAACAAAGTTGTACCGCTGAATTGTCTAAATACGTTGATAATAGACATTACTGGTCTGCAATTTAGTCAAATAATCAAGACAATTATTCGGATGAACTTCGCAGTTTGTTTACGATTTCCATGCGCATACTTATTCTCAAGATGCACGTAATAATTAATAATTCACTAGTCACTATGAGTTCCAGAATTGTAATAAACAGGGCCACTAACGAGTACTTTAATGCAAGTGCAATGATTTTTATGATTCCACGGAAAACAAAATCAAATTATCATTACAATTGTAAAATGCTCACAATTCTTATCTTTTCCTTTAAGAACTCCTCCCTTTCCTGGATGTAAAAATAAGAGCAATTTATCCATAATTTGCCCAAAAATCGTTCTTCATGGCTAACCAAGGATACTGTTTGTTTGCAAATTCTGAGAATATGTTTTGTAGTGTGTCGTGCTAAAAAAAACTTTCCGATGATGAAGATTTCATCTTCATCCCAAACAGTAATTATTTGTAACAAATTTAGGGTAGCAGAAACATAGAGAAAACTACTATAATAGTTTTTTCTCGTTGGACATTATAAGGTCCTAGACATTCTACACTCATCGAACTTAAACTAGTTTAATTTGTGTCGTGTCAAGTTAAGCGAAAAGTTGAGAAGGACAGAACACTTTGTAGAATTTGAGGAGATCATTTAGTTCTTGAGTAATTCATTAAATTCCTCAAACAGTGAGGCACATTCGTCCAGAGACACATTAAAGGCCAATTCGAAGAGTCACGAACTAATCAAAGTGCTTTGGAAAAATGAAGTTGTAGTCGATGTGATTCATTTCTGAAAAGGAATGAGACTGCGAGTGGATACAAAAAGCAACGACTACGTCTCTTTCTCCAGAGAGAAATTCAATCCGAAATTCGGGTACAGATTACTTCTCCACCAGTCCAGGCAACCTGGGAAATTAATGCAAAATTTTTAATTAATTCTCTCCGAGTCTCAGTCCTTCGTCTGTAGGCCTTTGACTTGATTTTCTGATACACTATGGCTGAATTGAACATGTGAAATTTTCATTTTCTTCTGCTTCCATAAACATATCTTTACAAGCACGCGTTTTCAAAAGTCTTTTCTCCATTTCATTCAAACTCATTTCAGTTTCCCTTCGTTTCCAAATTAGGCATTACGTCAGCACCTAATAAAATGCGTTGGCGTATGAATTCCAAAAAACAAGGTTCTCATATCCAAAATTAAAAATGGAGCTTATCTTTTATAAAAACTTTCTTAATTTAAATTTTGCTGTAATTCTTCATCGTTGAGGAAACTCAAGAAACCTCGAGGGTGAAAAGAACCGATGATGCTTACTTTGTCTACAACGAATGGAATAATATGACATGGCCGAGGCTAAAGAGGAATGAGAAAGTAAAGAGTGGAATGAAAAACAAATGCAAAGGCAAGGAAAATATTCCAAGTAAAAACATTAGAAGACTGTAGAAGCTCTCGGCTCTTTTCCCTCTGATGTTGTTTCATTACTACACAAGGCGGGTCCGTCGTGGGATTCGAGTTACTAGACAAACACACGCTTTCGTTTGGCGCATTCGGGAAGGCAATGATAGTGCATTCAGCATAGTCTTTTCCTCTCTATTGCATCTCTACTATGACTTCCACCCTTCAAAATAGACATGAGAAAAGTCTGTATGTGAAGAAATTAATTAGCAGCCGTCTCAGCAGTTTTCCTCTGTGTTTGTTTACAAAACTGCGGTGTAGCACTATGTCCAAAGAATTTGTTTACAAAACTGCGGTGTAGCACTATGTCGAAAGAAATGTTGCATCTTTAGTATAGCAATGAAAATCCGGTTCAAAATTATTATTTTAAAAGCGGATCGGATTACAACTATATAAACCTAAAATAGAGTTTCTACTATGAAAACTATAATGGACATGGTACGTGGATGCTCAAAACTCAATCCATGAACATCAACACGTGCATAAAATTAGTGTTTTAAAAAATGTATGAGTTGTCACTGTCACTGTAAAATGTAATATTAATGTAGGCATAAAGAGATGAAAAGGTAAAAACAATTCTGAAAGGACCGCATCGTGCACTTTTTGAATGGAACTTGATTACGGAATTCAACATGGAGAATTTTTTCAAAAACCCAAGTGAGCAAAGAAGCCATTTGAGTAGAGTGAGTGCCACACATTCGACGCTTTCTTTCTTCTTTAGTCTCTTTTTTGGTAGTGGGCGCAACCCTGTAATTATTATACTCCATCTCGACTGTCATTTCCGGCTGGGGTTACCCCGTAGAGAGCTCTGTTTTAATAATCCAAACACTCATCCTGTCTTTTACGAATCACTCATTCATTACTGCCATGCATGATGCACGCACACGAAATTGCCAGTGATAATCAAAAGGTTCTCAACTTGGTTGGGTCACCCTTTGATTTCCAGGCGAAGAGAAAGAAAGCCAACTTTTATGTTGAAAATTGCTTGACAAGACAAGAATACAGTTTTCGTGTGTGCGTCGCGACAAGAAAATGTCTAAAATTACCCGGTCCGGGTAATTGATATACATACACCTAGAGTGACATAAGGCGGAGAAGTTGAGTTAAAGAAATTCTCACAAAATTACCACCTTAAGTTTGACGAACGTCACCACAAATGCTTAATGTACTCTAATGTCTAGACTTTGAAAAATACATTCTAAAAGGATTTTGCCTTTTGCTTTCATTTCGTACACAAATCAAACCACGCTATGTCTGATTTCTTCGTACACTGCAATTCAGAAAGGGGATTACAAGCCGCATGCGTTTTAAATGCTGCTTTGTTTTGCCTAACAAAATATATACATTGAAAATTCAAACATTTTCTTATAACGATTGATTATGTTTCATACTTGCGCAATTATAAGGTATAATTAAGACATTTTATGGCAATTTTCATTTGGTAGTATTGTGAAATTTTACAACTCCCCGCCCAGCCCTGCAACTTTGCAACATCCAACAAATGCGAATTAAAGGAACGTATAGTTAAGGTTTGTATAGTTGATGAGTAGAGAGCGACCATGAAAAAGTAATACTTTGTGACAAAAATTAGAGGCATGCAAAATCCAAAAAGGCACGAAGTCAGAGAATAGCAGGTGTGATTGTGTCATGCCTACTGTTTGAGTAAGTCAGTAGGCAAAAATATGACGCAGTTGTATTTGGAGCTTCATTTGCCATAAATTACTAAATAACAAATCCACGTGGCCTTCCTCATCCACATTTGTGCCGAAAGAAGAGATGGAAAATGAGAACGTTGATTGAGTCGCAAACTCAACTATACTTCAGTTGGCTGCTTCACTTCACGCTTTACCATCTTTGGATTTATATACTCTCACTCTCACTCATTCTTCTCAAGCTCAAAATACGAATGTCAATCGTGTTAAGGTCAATGAGAAACATGTTGCATCTTGCATGTATAACACAAAATGCACTCGGACTCACGATCACAGCTTCAACCATTTGGTGCCTGGGAGCAGGACCAGTTCTCCTCTTTTGCAAATCAATCCACATTTGCATACATACCATTTCAGTTATCACACAAACAAATCTTTATCATAAACAGGCAGGGTTGCATGTAACAGCAACGTAGCATCGGACTGCATCTCATTGCATCATCATAAGATATTGCTATATTTTTTGAATACATATTTTGCTCATAACTGACATTGTCTTAAAGAGAAACAAGCTTCCACTTTATTATTCCTTCGGCATTCCAACCTGATTTTCCAATTTCATATAAATTACGATGAAATTTTGCCTGGTAATTTACTTCTAACGTCTTCTCAATAACTCAATCAGTAGCAAACAGAGGTGGGAATTGCCGATGAATTAAAATGCTATATACGCAGTCTTGAATACAAATTCTCCATGTTGGGTGCAAACTGCGAAACTAAACGTTCCACCAATCCCATCTCAATTGCCGTTCCACTTCTGGAATCCTCCCAAATATAGTAACAGAACGGCGTCAGCTTTTATTTGCTGACACAGAGTGAGTGAACAGAGATTTGAGCTTCCGGGAAAGTGAATGAAGTGCGTGTGCATAGCTTGATATGTAGGCAAAGGTCAGTCCACATAAGGCCATATGGTGCAGTAGATCACACGAAACACTACATTAAAGTGCGAATCCGAAGGACAAATCGAGCCATGTGTACGCAACTGTCAGCGTAAAGTATAGATGAAACTGTCACATCCTGGATGGAAACTTGTGTCCAGTACAGTTTACCGTGTCGAATGTGCAGGTTTTAATGGAATTATTCCCTATAATCTCTCTCGCCAACGTTTGATGTCGTTTCCAATGAAGAGTGTATAAGAGTGTAATGTGTAGCTAACGGAATCGGGTTTCATTGCTTTTCGCTGTTAATGAAATGACTTTGACACGAGAATAAGATGTAGACTTACAATGTTTGCTTGTGAGGTTGTGACTTTGTATGTATTTTGTAGGTTATGATTTATGAAAGAAGCCGATTATTTTATTGATGTGACTTACAAACTGTAACACTGTTTTCAGGGCGCACAATGGACGTCTTTGTCCGGTGTACAAAAACTGAAACGGTCAAACTATATTGAACAGCGCATGTCTTTATCCTTCAGAAATTTAAAGTATAATTTTCCTTGTACTATTAAAGATTATCACTGTGTATTAAAAAAATGACTTCCTCGTAATTTTTGAGATTTTTTCAGTGCAATTATATGAATGAACAGAATTTAAAAGCATTTTATAACGACTTACGAAATGAGACGGAAGAGAGAAAGAAAGAAAATGCATTGCAATTATTTTCGTTGCATTAAACAAGGAGAGTGTAGTTGTACAGTTGTAGTACTATTTAAATAGTAAAGTCGATGAAATAAAAGGGAATGTGATATCTGATACGGGACAACATATTTGAGTCCTTTAGGTCGTTTGGACCTGTAGGGCCATATGGCATGGAGATTCCTTGGGGAAAAGTTAGGTTTAGGACACCATTGGTAGTCTCATTACCACGAAGAGCAAGAAGACTCAACGGCAAGAGCAGAATCCAAATTTTCTTCAATCCTTTTTATTGACTTTTTCCGGAGGAAAGGGAAAAGTTTTTGTGAAAGTATGGCACATTGTGCAGCAAGCGGCATTATCATGGTGCTGTTTTGCAACTACAACTTTTTGTGGATGTTGTTTCTTCCGTTGGCGTCCCTCAGTCCGTCCATTTCATTTTCGTAAAACAGAAGAATTTCGGAAGTGGTTAGGAATCCAACGAGAAACGTACTTGCAAGTATGCCATAAGAGGCTGTTCTTATAAATAAACATGCATATTTTCCTTTTCTTAAGTAACTTTGTGGTCTTATCTTTCCCCAGTAGAAATCTCAATGTTTCAGTAAGAAAGAGAAAAAGAGAAAAACATGATGCGGGAGGGAACGAAAATGACTTTCAAGAATTCGACTTCATAACCTCAAGGAAGAAAGTCAACCGAACTCTCGCACCCTTTTACACGGAAATTACTCATGAGTATGTAAACACATTTAGGACCCTTTCGGACCTTCCAAGTTTCTTGTAATATTTGCCGAGTTTATCTTCATATTTTAAACTTAACGAAACTAAATATCATCTTCCCGTCTTTCTCAATTCTGTCGTTTACCTTGAAGCTACTTTTTGGTGAATTTAATGACTATGAAAAGCATTTCATTAGATGTATTATAACATTTATACTTGGTTGAATTTCATTAAATATTGCATTACCGTACATTCAGTTTAAAGAAATGAGAAAAAGCTATAGGTTGGAATGGTTATGGTATAGATTTATGAAACAGACACGAAAGTTTCTTCAAAATGTACAATATCTCAATAAATATTTATACGATCGGCTGAAAAGACCAGTCCAAACGTATTGGTTGCTCTACGATTTCTTCGTATTCTTACTTGGTTTAAGTGAAAGCGTAAACCCCAAGTGTAAATTCATGCATGAAGAAAAATCTGATATTTCTTCGGGCAACATTTTATAATGCTTAAATTTTGTATGGCTTGGCAAGCCCATTTACGGGTTGTGTTCTAATCAAACTAAGGGGGAATGATGTCAACTTATCCTTGAAAAAGTAAGTCGACTTTGCCCTGTCACGGAGGGAAATGAAAAAGAATGGTTGGTTGAGTAAATGACGCAAAGCGGGGCGAAGGAAACTCATATTTTTAGATTACTTCTTATGTTCTACTACAGAGGAAACTCATTGTGACGCAAAATGGCCCTAATCTCATGGCGTATGTGCATTATAGTATACGGCACACTCAAAAAGTTGCCTCGTTTCTTTCCCTCTTTTCCACCGTCTTTTTCTCTCTCTGCTCTCAAATTTCTTTATACAAGTCTCACAAAGGGAGGAGACAAGGATGCTTTACAACTTTGCCCAAAAAGTCTTTTGCCATAGTTGGAATAATGTACAGCAAAAAAAGGCTGTCCCGTGGTGCAGAGTAAGTGACTCCCCCTTGAATAAAAACTTGAGGGAAAGAGACGTAGGAGAGAGTTGTGAGTGAAGCGAATGCCGTTGCTTTTCTCCATTTTCGTATTCTTGTCTACTTTTCCTTTTCTCAATTCCTTGTCTTCGTCTACTTCTTCTTGGCTTGGTTAAAATTCCTCAAAGTTTTCTTTCTTCTCTTCTGTATTCTACACTTCTCTTTCGTCTTCTTTGAAACTCTCACTTCCCTCTTTTACATATTAGACCAACAGAAAAGAAAGTCTTGTCTCTCTACAACGAAAGCAACGCAAGACTATATAAACATGTATTTTCAACAGCACCACTGCCCATGCCGACTGCTTCTCCTGTGCTGTCTAGATTAATGTGAATTTCAATTTTCAATATATATGAAGCGCCTAACATAATAAGGATACTACACTGCAGAGTCGGGAATTAGGAACCTATCACCGATGATAAGCATTCTCCAAGTATAAGCATTATCCAAGCTTATTTCATTACTACAGTTGTATTAAAACTATCATAGAAGGATATTTACATTACATAGTATATTACATTACATTCATATCTGGCTTGAAAGAAGCAGGTACGTTTTGCTATTCCAGGGTAAACTATAAATACCCTAAGACCTTGTGCGTACTGACGTTAAACGCACAGCGTCCGTCAATAAACAGGTAATTCCATTACAAGGAAGCAGTGAAGTCAGGCATGTTTGGTATAAAGATGATGTATCCGGGACCGGGGAAGGTTCGAGCAAAAATTAAAAAAGGAAGCATCCTGAACATGTAGCAAAGGAGATGAAGACTATTGGGTACTTTAGTTACTAAAGACAAAATGAAGTAGACAAGAAAGTCGAAAAGGCTCTTTTCTTTCAGAATTCCCGTCAGTCGTAAGGCTCAAGTTCCTAGGGCAGAGTCCCGGCCTCATTTCATCAACGGACGCACATCTCTTCGAAGAGCAAAGCGTCTCATTTGCCTTCGTCCGGAGTTCGCTCTCGACTGCGCCTTAATTCTTTTTGCTTACATTATCTTGCAAGGAAGAGGAGAAACGAAATTAAAAGAAGTCGAGCAAAACGAGGACGAGCGAAAGAGGCGAGGCCAAAAAGAGACAGGGAAGGCTCCAAATGAAAATGCCAAGCTGAATAAAAAGTTAACGAGAGGAAGAAAGTTCGCTTGGCTGCATGCAATTTCTCTGGGCGAGATGAGTTGGCGAAGGGGTGACACGATGAGCCTCTAGAAGAAATCGAAAGAAAGAAGCGTCTTTCTCTCTCCACTTCAACGCACGTCACATGCGCTCCCTTCATCTTTTTCCTATTACTCGTCCACCTCCACTTACTTCCACGAGAAAGAAGAAGAAGAAGAACAGCTTTTTCTTTCTCTGCAGTAGTTTCCTGCCTCCAGACAGCAACTCATTCTCATGCATGACTTTTATCTCCTCCCTTCCCCGAACAGATTAAATTTTTGTCCAAATTGCATTTTGCTTTTCCAAGAGAGTACATTGCATGGTATTCACGTCAGCTTCATCATCAAGAGACATTCCCTTTGTCCTTAGGCTCATCTGTCTTCTTCCTTTTACCCATTCAGCTACACACTTTCCCTTCCACTTCTTTTCGAGACTTTTCTAGTCTCAAAAGTCACTTCATCTCATATTACCATTTCATACTTTTACTTTTTCATTTCGCTGCCTTCAAAAAACCTTGCTCTATAAGCTTAAGCCTGTCTCCCACCCCTATGATATTATTCCAAAATGTTAGCTTACTTCACTTTTAAGTTTTTAATACAAGTAACGGAAGAGCCCAAATAAGATGTTAGTCATGTGTGGATAATAGACTATATAACGTTAAATCACTTGAAGAATAGTAAGAAAGCTTGTTTTAAGGGATGAATGTGAAAGATCAAAAGTCCGTCGGGATGTGAGACGGAGAGTAATAGGAGAGAACAGTAATAGAATAGCAATGGGTCTGGTGATTACCCTCAAGGTTTTCTTTCCTCAACAGAGACAAGAAATCGTCCAACTTCTTCCATCCATCCAATTCATTTTAAATGTTCGTCTCTCAGTGAGCTTTTTGCCCCGTTGTAAAACTCACTTTTAGCATGCAGAACAAGAAGAAAACCCTTCCACTTGCTTCCCTCTGATAATTCACTCGTCATAGCTCTCATTTTCCCATTCTTATGGTACCAATGGACACTTTATTTAAAACCTGTGTGGATAGGGACAAGTTCTATGCGCTTCTTTCACTTTATGTCTAAGCAAGTTCGGGATCGGCATATACGACAAGCTTACATAATACCGAAAGTAACTTCTTCAAGGATGATATGCACAACTTTACAACCCTTAGCAAGCGCCGGTTTGGCCGACTTTGTCGTACTTGGTGGAGTGCTACACAATAACATCCATATAAACGAATAGTGTCACGTATAAATTGTCGTTCAAGTTGTTCCGTCATGGTTTTTAGTGCCGACAGGATCTCAATCTCCAGCAGCTTTTTACACATTTTCATGCATTTTAACCACATGATTTACACAGAGAACCAAACCATGTTTGGACCTTATACAAAATGGCGTGTGTGTGATGTTCTTATCTGCTTCCTATAAAACCATAGGGGCTCAAAGGTTCAAGCACAAAAATCCACTTGAGCAGTGTGCCTCGTCGTAAATATTCCTTACTAATGAAGTGGCTGACCAGAGCATAGACATGAAGTGGCCACTTGGTGCTTCATTCAAGATTGAACGCCACTTCGCATCACTTCGGTACACAAGCCTGTCCTTCGACTATCTTTTCCTCATTTGATATTTAATATGCAACTTTCCATGTAGATTTCCTATAAATACACGTCCATTCATTGTACATCGCTCTGTGTGTTCACTTACTTTATGTGTTTTTGAATCTTTGCAAACCCACATGCAAACTTGCAAACTGGACTCGAAACTGATCATGATGTGATCACAGTGATCGAAAGCCAAGTGCACTAGATAGTTCCTGAACGATGAAATGCACACAAATCTCTGCAGCATGGTATGTTTTAAAACTGCATCAAAAATGCATCATTATTACAACGCTCAGTGTGCAGCAAAGGCCAAAGTCAATCCATACATAATTTGCATAATAAGCGCAAATATGCACACCACCAAAAGAGAATTTGCTATCTCTCAATAAGCAGACAGTGAGGGCAATGAATAATGGATATGTTTGACAGCACAGGTTCATCAAACCTCGTGCTGCTTTAAGAGAGGCCACTTTTTGTCTCCGTGACTTTTGTACTGGGTCCGATCTAGTTTGTTGACGACATTTTGAACTCGTGGGTTAGCAATGGTTCATTGCATCAAAGTGGACGATGAGCCTAAAAACCAGTGGATGGAAACGAGATCAGCATTTGACCACTTGACTTTCTTGTCCTCTCTTGACGGCAGAGGTTGATGTTGAGTTGGTGACATTTGACTGCAACGACTCAACTTTTCGCCGCTGATCCACACAAAATCTTCAAACCAACACCTGACATGACCATGTCCAATGTCCACAAAGATCATCTTCCGCAAAAGTCATCGCTTCCTAAATAAACAACTTTGTAATGTGATACATACAGGATTTTTAATGGTCTCCCTCTTCTCAAAACCAGACAATGAATAAAACCAAATGAATCTCCACGCAAATTCTTTCCGTGTAGCATGGAAAGAATTGGACAGAAAAATTATCCATGTGATAAACCGTTGATTATGATTATATTTCAATTATCACTTGATTTTATGGGCTGAACAGGTCAAAGCATGCTCATTCGCTTGACACTTCTTGCAAATTTTTGTCGTGCAGACAGTTTTGCACCAGTGTAATTTGCATATATTACGTTCTTGAGAGTTATATGCAACCTACAATTAGACACACCTATGACATGCCCGTTTTGTATATTGTGTGTTAGACAATTTTCACCTGTACACAAGATGCAATATAACCATCGTATCATCATCACTTCTTCTTCGTCCTCCCAACTCAACTCAGTCGGCTCAAGAAGCCTTGCGTTGTCCGTTGAGAGAAGTGCACTTTGACTCTCGCCGTTCCCATCAACATCTCGCCCATCAAGTTATCATGCGAACGCATCCTCCTGGCTGCCTTGCCTCTGGCTTTTCTCAAGTCACACTCTCAACAATAAATACATGAAGTTTGTACATCACGAAATTCCTAAATGAGAGAATAGATTCTCATACTAGATAGTATTACACATACTGTAATAAAGTGAAATAATTCAATGTTCATCTCATTGAAGTGCACTTTGACTCTCGCCGTTCCCATCAACATCTCGCCCATCAAGTTATCATGCGAACGCATCCTCCTGGCTGCCTCTGGCTTTTCTCAAGTCACACTCTCAACAATAAATACATGAAGTTTGTACATCACGAAATTCCTAAATGAGGGAATAGATTCTCATACTAGATAGTATTACACATACTGTAATAAAGTGAAATAATTCAATGTTCATCTCATTTACATCAAATCAAAATACTAAACACGTATTAGTACGAATTGTGCAAATCGAAACCGTTCAAATGCAAATGTATTATATAGTGGTAAATACAGATGAAATAGTAGCACACGTTACGTTACGACAAGCTACTCTGCTTTCACTATTTTGAGTTCATGAAAGGGATCTTTGTCACAAAAGCTACTATATATATGCCATGACCACGAGTGTTTGAGACTTTACTTTGAGTTTTAAGCCTATAGAAACTGTCGGAATACTTGAAACCTATGTCTGGGTTTTCGTGGCTTTGTTCTAAAGTTTCGCCATAATGTACAAGCCAAGTGCATGTACACTCCACTTCCATTTTCACATTGCCTTACAGCAGCGTCAGCCGCAATGCCACAGAGTCACAGTTTTCGCAATTGTCCCTGAATGCTTTACGCACTTTTCGCAGAGTGCATTTGCCTATACCAACTTATGGATAAGGAATGTATATAAAATGCAAAATGCATTTGCATTTCTGTCAATGGGACCGCCGCCGTCACTCCGGTGGAAATGGGCACATGCATACTTAATTTATACTCATCCAGTGCGAATTTGGCTTGTGTTGAAATTTGCACGGACTTTGCGATCAATTCTAAGTCGATTGCACGCTCTGCATGAGGTTCATTGTAGTCGTGAGTACATAAAGGGTTCCAATGGAGGAAGGATGCACGTGGAGGCAATAACACTCTAAAACGCGTAAACGACGTCCCCTACGTTTCTATACTAGAATATATATGAAAAAAACTGTGAAAAAGATACCGAATTGTACGACAGCTCGGTTGAAACGAGACTTGGAACGAAAAAGCATGAACCCTGCTCCTATCTTTGCTCTTCCCTTAGCGTTAAGTTGACTCGAATCCAGTTCGTTTGTAACGCTGTTGAAGGAACGGAGTATTTTAAATAATGAAATTCCATGGCATGTTTTGTCCTGGAGAACAAAAAAAGACTTGAAGTGCAGACATGTCAGATGGGGAGCCTTTTTAGCCAGTTGGTAATGTACGAGGAAGCCGTGAAGGTGTCATCACTCTATGACCACCTGCTGTGTCACTCAATCATTGACCCCAGGTTGGACATTTGGGGATCAATTGTGAATCAGCAGGCCACAAAGTTTTCCCTTTCGGAGAACAGATTAAGAATGACTTTCTTGATGAAAAGTCAAAGAATCATTTTGGCCTTTTGCTGCTTATGCTCCAACTTGAAATCTCAGCATTGGCCCACGCAAAGAAGGCAAGACGAGGTTTGGGTCGGTAGACAATTTGGGCTTATAAAATATACTGTCCAAACCACAAGACAAGACGAGCCGACTTCTCCACTTACGAGATTCTTCTTCACCAAAGCACTACTGGTCTGCGTCGAATGAAATAAATCACGACTTAATGGACACACCAACCTTTTGTAAAGACATATCTCTTACCATTTACACTGGTCAGGACCCCAACTCACCGTTTACAATCTCACCATGCATAATCACAAGAATTTAGTTTCGTACTATGCCAATTCCTAAATTGTACATCGGCTACTTCACTCTTATCATCCACTCATCCTTTCTGCGTGTCTTCTCTGTGGTCTCCCATGTTCGCAACTCAAGTTCCATGAGACTCACCATAATTCTTACGACAAATACAAAGAACACTTAAAATTGCATTTACCTATGATCGTTCATTGTTGCTTTGTCACATTGTCACCAAATAACACTAACATTCAAGTAACATACATCAACCAACGATAGTAATGCAACTATTTTTCTATCTATTATATAATAATCTGTAATTTTGCAAAAGGGTGGAATTTTTACAAAAACATTTGTTGACCTTCAATATTGACATTGAGCAATTGAGGGTACAGTAAAAATGTGCAAAGTGACAAGACAAGGTGACTTAAGAGCAAAGTTTGTTGAAAGTGGCAAGTTTGATGATCCTAATAAATTTTGAATTAAAGAGCAAGTGCGTTGTCAAAGGACGAGGAACATAAAAAATATTTACAAGGGTAATAAAAATGGCTTCTTGAGCGGAACTTCATCCAAAATGGGCAAAGAGAGTCTGCCGGAGGTTATCGACTTGCGTGGAAATGGCAGGGAAACTCTCCAGAGTAGAAAAGAGAAAAGCGAAAGAGCGAGACACACGAGAAGCAAAAGTTGGGACCTTTTTTAGTCTTGAAAAGAGCCTGAAGAGATTTTTGCATTGAAGCAGGAAGTTAGACATGAGAGAGGAATAGTCGTGTGGAGAGTGGCGAGAAACCCCCCAGCAAAAATGCTCGAGTGGAAAAAAGAATCGATAAACTTCATTTTTCGGGCATCAGACACGAGCGCATGTGTGTCTCCACTTGACGGCCATGCCTTACTTGTACATGAAAGAGAAGAGTGCGAGTAAAACTCCGGGAGTTAAGGAACGAAAGCAGAGTTTTTGGGGATGGGGAAGGAAAAAAAATTACAGTCGAGCGCCATACAACACCATGAGTTTGCCACCATGACGGCCCTCCGGTGCGAACCACCGCCCAATTTTTGCCCGGTTCTGTACACCTCGCCATTACTCTTTTGCAGTGATAAGTAGGAATCGAAAGAACTGCTCTTGCAACACCCACTTGGAAAAACTTTTACTTCTATTGTTTTTATTACACATTATGTCTCATGTGTGTCGGGAAAAGTATGCAATCAAAGTTGGCAATTACCAATGCAAACCGTTTTGCCTGCCGCATGCCGCTCCTCGAATGCTCCAGTAAAATTGCGAAGCCATGTGATTGTGTATGAAAGTCACAATAATAAACGACTGTCCAAATATTTGCATAAGGATGCTTTTGAGTCCTTGTGCATTAAAGATGCCGAAGATTAGTACCAAAAGCCACACTCAACTGTGTGAGCTCAATGGGCTGCATTTAACTAGGCCTACTTATCAGATTGCAAGGTTGGGAGTCTTTTGATTAGCACGAGTCACAATATGCGACTAGGGACGCACACACGGAAGGCGCGCAATGTTTTCGCTAATAGAATGATTGAATCCGCATGGGTCATAACTCTTTTCTAAGTACCTTCAAAGCGACGATGGCAGGAGGTTCGGCTTCGTGGACAACTTTGACAAATTGAGCTCAGCAGCAATTTGTCTTGAGAGCCTCTTGACCACTCAAAAACATTTTGCTTCTCTCCCATTAGCTTTGTTGGTTGTGTTAGCTCTATAGCCAGCTTACCCAGCTTTGCAAAGTATTATGATTAGAACTGTTTTTAACTTTATTCTAAACCAAACGCAGTCCTGTGAGAGACCGACCGTATATTCCGTTTTTGCAATATACCCATTAGCATAGCATGTCATGTTTCTATTTGCTCAGCACGAAATACGCTCATAAAGGTATGAAACCGCACTTGCAAATTCTTTTCGATAGAAGCTTTAGTACACACAACGTGAGATTTAGTGTAATCTAATTCGCTTGCATGATTTGAACCCAGATTTAATCGGTTCTTTTCAAAAACCTGTTTCAAAACAAAGTTTGCAAATGCAAATTTTTAAAGGCGATAAAAGGCATCATCTATTTTAAGCACACCAGTCTGGAAAGTTATGTTTTAAAAAACAAAGAAGGAATAATAGCGACTTTGTATATTACTATGCTTTGCGTTTTGCGTTACATTCATGCTGTTGCATTCAGAAATTCAGCTGCAGGCATTTCAATAACCCATGATGCCAAATCCAGCCAACCTCATAATTGAATAGTGCAGAAGAATTCATTTCCAAGTGCAAAAACTTGTCTGACGGAATACAGTATAATTTAATACTCAATCACTCGTTTTTCGCTAATGAAATGATACAGACGTATAGTAAGAATGTTTTTTGTCTCCTGACGGTGCGAAATGAAGTGATGGTAGTCGAATCAAGTGTGGCATTATCAGCAAAACATTTTGTGTCGGACCGCAAAACAACAACAACATAACAGACAGACACGAGTATACGGGGACGGTCGTCGTCGCCGGTTCTGAAGTGAAAAACTCATTTGCACGCCTATTTTCTGCCAAACATATGTTCTCCAGAAGACCGAGTTTCCTTTTTCCTGAACAAATGTAATCCAACATCGAACACAGGCCAAATTCTCATTCCAGCCCATCCTGTCCTATCCTGCATGAAAACGACGAGGTAACCTCGAGAAACTTTTACTGACTGCACAATGAGGTGACTTCTCTGTCTATAGACTCACCGAAAGTCTATCAATCTACAACACTTCCTGTCCGTCGCTCGTCGACGAGCACCCTTCATTGTGTATATTGGACATTGCATTGCATTGTCAGGTCAGAATTAACTGTAGGCAAAATGTGAAGTAGTGGGTGTAAATCGTATTACCCCATTATGTATTACATGACACAGTGTTCAAAAAAAATTAAGCCACAAGGCAAGCACGCAGAAAATCACCCGGAGCGGAAACTTAATCTAATGAACATGTACGCATTGTAGTGAATAGTAAGAAAATACGGAACACCGTTTCTTCTCCAATATGTCGCGTCACTGTTTTCATCAAGATGGACCTTCTCGTTGTAATTGACTTTGTTTAGTTTTTTTTACTCGACTCCTCCAGTCTTCAGCAGCAAGGAAACGTACCAACAAGTTTAAAATGTGCTCGTCTAGTGAATGAAGGAAAAACTACGCTTTGTTTTTATATACGGACATAAATAAATGTTTTGGAACTGAATACTGAATACATCTCACATAAAACAGACATGACTCCTTCAGACCCACTTTTTGTACTCTTTTACTCCAACTTTATTACCGCAATTGCGACGCTTGCAAAAAACCGCACTGGAGAATGAACGCTTTTTGGTACACGGAACGTGAAATGTGTTACACATTACACATTCAGGTTCCCCGTTTTTGTACACCTTAAAATAAAAGCTAAGAATGCGGTTTTTAGAGATAGTATTCATTCCTCTACAAACCAACGGGAAAACGATGTATAGGAATACATGATTTTCATCGTGGGCGATATCAGAGAAATTAAACGCTTTGAGTCCTGTTCTTAAATAATTGAATGGATCGCAGGTGAAAGGCTGTAATTTTTTCCACACTCTCTCAAACGAGCAAACAAAAGAAAATTAAATGCTAAGTTGAAAAGTAGAGTTTTTGGAACACAATGTGGCAACACGATGAAGCAAAAGTCGTTGAGAAAGAAATAATGAATTAGTAGCAAAAGCAACCAATGCGGGTTTTTTCATAATTGATTTCATTTGGATGGACGTAAAATATACAGGAGCAAAAAGAGTTACTACTTTTCCACTCTGAGAATTTACGGCTTTGAAACTCATATGTCCTTATCTAAACGCCAGTATGGATTTTGCACGAGGGCAAAAGGTGAAATAAAAGTACTTGAGCTTGAGGTTTCATTGGATTTAACTCATGAGAGTTTCCTACTATAAAAGATTAGTCTGGGTGATACAGTTGAAGTGGAACTACCCGGCGTCTATGCCTTATGGAAAAAGGATTTTGCCCTCGTTTTCCCAATGTAATGCCTTTTTCTGACAGAACGGAACAAAATCATGACTGTTTTTGTCCCTTTAGTCAAAAGTCAAAATTGATAAGTTGAGCAGATTGCGATTACTATACAATAAGAAAAGTCTTTAGTAGTCGCGACTCAGCACATTTTTTTCAAGCTATAAGAATGACATATTTGATAAAACTGGACATTTTCCCTTTTCTACGACATGAGACCCGATTTCAAAAGTTTTTAGGCTCTGCGTGCAGTCTGCCATTCAAATATATACTAAAGGCATTTTCTGCAGTAAAAAACCAAATCACACTTTCTTTTCGTACTTTTCGTCGTTGAATTGGTTGTTAATTGAAAAAGTGCCTGTGCCATTTATAGACTAGGCTTTTTGTGTTTGTTTTAATTTTACGCTTACTCACTTGCATTCCCTCAATTTTCGGAGCACTTTGTTTCATGATATAAATGAGTCGTTTGCATGTAAACCAAGCCTGCTAAAATTCTGTGCGTACAAATTAAATGCAATTCAATTGCCCATTAGAACAGACTGTTGCGAGACATGTTTGTGCTCTAAACAAGTAGTGTTTCAGTCTCTTTGCATGTTTCTATTTAGTTAAACCGGAAAATTATTTTGAATTTCAAATTTTTTTTACTGTTCACGAGATACTGTTTTGTATCTCGTCTTTTGTTTTGTTTGTTTCCAACATGACCAGTGTGCATGGTGCAAGGACAAGTAACGCTTCTAAATTATAATGAACCAGAATGCTCCAAATTAGAAGAGTTAGAACTC
Source organism: Harlomillsia oculata (assembly GCA_019776145.1). Taxonomy (NCBI): domain Eukaryota; kingdom Metazoa; phylum Arthropoda; class Collembola; order Entomobryomorpha; family Oncopoduridae; genus Harlomillsia; species Harlomillsia oculata. The sequence goes on along the minus strand of JABASF010000175.1, from coordinate 4,059 downwards.
TTGCTACTATTTTATGTGGTGTGGAAGGTTACAAATAAGTACGATAACGATAACGAATTCTGTTAGTCATAACTACAAGTGCAACAGTGCAAGGCACAATGAGAAATTAAAAAATGATACAATTTTTGTCATTTTATGAAAAGCTGCAATGTTGAACATAGCCATTAAATTCTAAAGTTTAACATGTTTTTGTGAAACGATAGGCTCGGTCTGTTTCTTCATTTCATTGTACACAGAAGGTGTGCTGCAGAAACATCACGTTCATTGCTCATATTGTAACGTAAATTACCTAGTGTAATGTGTTTGTGCATATGTGGAGATATGATAGAAAAATATTTGATCGCCACGTTGTTACTGACTGCTAATGTCTTTTTAGGATTAAACCACACGAGTGTCTAAAGGAGCACAAGGAGGATTTAGACGCCTAGTAAAGCACACCATTAAGGTTTTATCTCACGAGGAGGTTAGGAGACAAGACTGGTGTACTTAAGAAAGTGCACTTGATCCTACACCGTTTGCTTGGATGTGCAAAAGCTTACAACAAAGTTGTAAGAGAACAATTTTATGACGAGGATTTTACGCAAGAGTCGTTGTCGAAGTGTTTCGATCAACTTCATATTTGCTCAACCAAACACTTATTGTCTGTACACTTCTCATCGTAAAAACGAGTTGCTCACAAAATCTATCCAACTTGTGTATACTAAGTCATGTAGCTAATTCTTATTTTGTTTTCTCGTAAATGTTTCTAAATGGCTCGTAAAAACTTCTCAAATTTACATGGAACAATGAAAGGCCTACACTAAAACGAGTCATTAAGACAGTAAAAGCGTCTCCCGTTTTCCAGAGTATGTTGTTTTCTGAGTTTTGAGCTTCTCATGATGCACGAAGCACTTTTCATGGAGAAACGCACAAAAAAATGATTAAATCTTACCTTTTATTGGAAAAATCCAGGTTATCCACAAAAATAAAGGAAGTCTTGAAGACTTAATTTCGACGATGCTGATTTGTCAAAAGACAGTTTTTTGTAGGGTTCACAAACGCATGTGAGATTGTAATACAACTTTGGTTTCGGTTAGGTTCAGGTACGAGCAGACAACGCAAAGTTTATTTTACAGTACAATTTCAAGTTTAGATTATTGGGAATAATGAAGATATCATTAGGATTAAATACTATAAGCACTTTTTCCAATGTCACCCAAAGATTCGACTAAAAAGCGTAGTTACAAAGGCACCATGATTTTACTATTGATTGTCACCGTTGCATTTGCATCCGTTCAAACGTAGCAAAGAGGGTCTGTGGTTGCGTTTGGTCTTCTTGAAGAATCAACAGGTAAATTCCTTTAAATAATTTATGAAAACGTATCACATAAAACACCATATTAGCATGAGTCAAATTGTCACGATTATTTGAAAAAAATTGTACGCAAAACACAAAATGAAGCTTATCGCTGACACTTGCAACAAAAACCGGAGCAAAAAAGTCCGAATGAGAGAACGAAAATAAACACACCAATAAATGACGCAATTTCAAGATATATAAATCCAAACAAAAATTGCAAATGAAGCAACACGCAAACTAAACAAAAATGACCAATATTTATTTCCAAAAAATAAAATGTTATGACTTGGAGGAGAGGAAAGATGATTAAAATTTTTTGACTTTTTGAAATGAGCACAAAAATGATCTCTTTTTCCTATAAAGTTTTGCGGAATTATGCAAAAATAGGGATGATGCACATACACACTCTTGAATGGACTCTTGAATTGAAATAGACAGTGTGTACTGTGTGAGTGTGTTTATAAAGTATTAGAAAATGCAGTGTGCACAAGCATTAGCTCAGGGTGGACTCCATCCCCAAAGCACGCGGTCAAAAGAAAAGAATATCAGTGCGTTCTTTCTTTACTACAATTGTCTTAAGACGTTAAGACGAAGAAGTCGAGAAAAGGGACTTGGCTTCACTTGTTCATCCCATACAAAAAGGATAGTCCAAGTCCATGTAAACAATGCATTCGAGTCTGTGTTCTGTACTATGTAACATAACGTAACAAACAACTTTGGTTCTATCTTCTCTGCCAATGCCAAGCCATTTCAGGTGTCGAGGGCTACACATTTCAACTTCATCCAATTCATCCTCATACTCAACACTGAAAACTGAAACTCCCTTTCGTTCTTTCCCTTCCAGTCGTAGTTTAGACTTGGACACGAACTCAACACTGCACTGAGGAAATGCTACTGAGCATTTTGGATGAGAACGCATCCCAAAAATTCTTACCTGTCCAGCATCCTCACTGCTGGACAAGCAGAGAGAGCAAGTCTGGAATTGCCCCTTAATCCAATCCTCTCACATCACGACATCACGTAAAACAGTTCAGTCGATCAGAGTCCAGTCTCAGTTCCAGACTAAAGTCCATCGAAGAAGGTTGAACTGCATCTCTCTTGCAGCCTTGTCCTGCACACATGCTTGAATCATGCACAAACCGACAATTTGACCTGTAAACTACTGATGAAATACAAAAATTTCTTGGCTTATTCAAATGCATATTAAATGATAATCCTTCTTATCATTTCCTTCAATTTTCTCATGTCATATTATGTATCAATCTTTTATTGACCGGCAGTTTTGCTTTAGTTTTTTATGTGATTTTGCAATACCGCAAACTGTTTTCGCTTTTGACTTGGGTGAGGGCAAGTGGCATTTAAGGAAGTTAAGATTACTCTAATCAAAATGCATTATATATTATAACCACTGCATAACATGTACATGACCTATTCCACTGCATAATATGCAATATAAGAATGTATGCAAATCGGGTACAACAAGCTTTAAATAACTGGACAAGATCAAGAAGTCAATGGATAAAATGCCATAAGAAAAATGGACGGGAAAAAAATGTTCATCACTTTTGCCGTTTGAACTTAAAGTTTTGACTACGATTATAAAAACTAGTTAGCACAAGTTTGCATTTTTCTAACGTAAGAAAATTCTTTCGGTGAACTTTATCTGACCCACCAATGTTGTATAATTTGGGTAACTAATGTAACAGAAAGTGTATTGAGCCTCTCTGAACCAATAGCGCATTGTATGGAGAGCAATGATATATTTTTGACTTAGGTTTGAAAGAAGTCAATAGGATGTGAAGATGATGATTATGCGATGAAAGTGAATTTGTTTTGTTTGACAGGGACAAGGTTACCACACAAGATGCTTCGTTGGTGTACTCAAGCCGTTCGTTCCTTTAATTTGATTCTGGAAAGACTGGACCTGACTTGATGATTGCCGTGTTGATCAAGTCAAAATTGCCCCAGAGATCAGACAGCAAGAGATGAAGATGATGACTTTGCAAAAGTCTACGCGCTGTGTGTGTGCCACAGCCACAAGCTTTTGCAAAACGGAGGAAAAACAACTAATAATCCTTCAATGTGGTAATCCAGCGCAAACGAAGTGGATTTTCAAGAAAAGGACTTCACAAGGTAAACATCACGGCTCTCTCGACTTTACCTTATTAAACTTACATGGCAATTTGCTCTCAAGTCTCACCCAAATGGAATAACGTCAAATTTCACTAGCGATAGCTGTACAAAAAAAATTGACGTGTCATCTACTACAATTTGTACCAAAAGAACATTTTGACTGCTTTCCGTCTCGTCAAGTAAAAAAAATTAAAAAGCCAATGTACAACATAATACAACATAACATTACAAAATGTTAAGTATCCAGCTTCCAAAAATGGTATTTTCATCCATGTATTTAAAGTTAAAGTAAAGATAAGTTCAATTACTCACTTCAGAATACTTCACTACGCTTTTTGTTGTTGGATAGAGCATGAGAAATTCGTTACATCAAAACAAAACGTTACAATCTTACAATGGACGTTACATTACAAATTTTTGATAAACGTAGTGCGAAAACTATCTAAACGAAGTAAAATACTGCAAACATGATGGTTTCTTAAGTTGTTCATATGAAGTTGACCTTTATGAAAAACACCCGAGCGAGTGAAGACTGAACGCACATGCCAAAATTTTCAACGCATTCTAAGGTGCGGATAGACAGGCGA